>CAODLS011384733.1:0-19979 GCA_948243855.1 Flueggea neowawraea | reverse complement strand
AAAAATCAATCAATGAAAAGAACAGCTCTGACACTGTTTGGATGCCGAGAAAGTGCAACAAAATCACTTACTGGGATTGAGAAACTTCAATCTTCGCTGCTGCTCGTGTCCGATTCACTGTTGTTCGATCCACCCTCACGCCTATAATCGCAGATCAATCATCATATCCTCAAATCCATACAAATTACCAAGATTGGGCTCACATAAAAATAATCGAGCCCATTAAATCTGTTTTAAACAATTGGTTGAGCCCTTCTGAAAATGCCACGGCCCGTGAAGAGTCCAAAAACTCCTATTGGGCTTTTGTCAGTGTGGTGGGTCGGCCTGATGGGCCCAATTAATCTGGATTATAGATGTCCAAGTAGAAATGACAATTTATACTTTACTCGATAGATATCGACCATACATATACCCAGTTATCTCTGTCAAAACTTAAAAAAGGAAAAAATATTACTTGTGAATAATTGAGTATTATAAGCAATAATTTTATTTTCGGACGTTGTCTTGGATACAATAAATTTATTTTTATTTTTTTATAAATATTTAATACTATAATAAAATTTATTTCAAATTAAAAAATTAAAAAATATAAAAATTAATATTTAAGTTCTTATAAGATTTGTTTCTATATTTATTTATTTTTTAATAAAAAATAAAAATTGACTAAAATATTAAATATTTTTATAAAAAGTGACACATGTTATTTAATTAGTATGTTATATGTTAAAATTATAAGATGTCAAATTTTTTGTATTCTGCTTTTATATTTTATATAAATTTATTACTTAAGATCCTAATAAATATGATTAATAAATATAAGTAATCGAATATCATTAATAAATTTCTTTTAGTTAGCTCTGGTTAGACGAAGACAAACTATTAAAATGAATGTAGACATAAGGAAAATAACAATATTAGAGAAGGTTTCACTTTCCATTCAAATTCCGTTTTATTACTTATTTAGGAGCACAGCATTGATAAAAAAAAACCGACAAATTAAAGGATAAATAAAACGACGCATGAGGAGGTAGAAAGAGACACGTAAATGTTTGATAATTAAAAAAGGTGACATAAGAGATGACATAAGCACATGTAGAGACATCATATGCTTTTTCTTGCCTTTTTCCTAAATGAATATTGATTAAAAAATTTGCCAAAACGTGCCAAATCTTCATGACGCCAGGAATGACGTATGTAACTCTTCTTTTTGAAAAAAAAAAACAATTTGCATGTGATTTATATATAATAAGTGATGATTAAAATGTTTCAAAATGTACTTCACCTGGGCAAATTATCAATTTCAATATGTCAACAACGACGGGATTTCTGCTCTATTTGCGGGTTTTTTGACCATTCTTATGATGGTTTACGTGAAAGGAAATTTTTTATTTGGTACATATTTTTATTTACTTATCAAATTAATTAATAGTTAATATATAAGATTATTGATTGAGACATGCATCAAAATTTATGAAGATACAATCTCACATGTTAATTATCAATTGACTTGATACGTAGATGAAAATATGTACTAAATTTAAACTGCATGAAATTACATGCATGGTAATGTATTGGGTGATTTCTCTAGCTTCTCTTTTTATAAAAAAAGGAAAACAATGATTTTCTTTGCATGTGTTAATGTAAAGTGCATTATATTTGTAAAGAAGCACAACTGAAATGAAGACAGCTCTAAAGTGCATTATGTTTGCTACTTAATATATGTATCTGTAGCTTATAGGGTTCCCAAAAATAAAAATAACCTCTTTTCTTGTTCTAATTGGTGGAAAATCAAAAAAAAATTATAGAAGATTTGCAAGACAAGAATGATTTTCATTTCATTTTAATTCAATTTAATTTAATTTTCAGTGTTTTAAGAAACCGATTTGCCACGTCTCACAATTTCATTTTCGTAATTAATTCGTCTTATCAAAATTCTTGAGTGGTGTTGATCACCACAACTCATCCATCAATAAATGCCGTTGTTGATTTCTACTATATAGATGTACGTAAGTAGACATCTGGGATCTGAAATTTTGACTTTGAGGCTAAATGCACATGAATAATCAGAACCAAACAATACTTAACTAGTGAAGTGGACCAAATTTACTGACTCATTTCACTCTCACTCACTTAGTCACCTCACCAAAATGTTCCTATAAATTGAGAGGATCACAATTGGACTTGCTCATCCAAATTCCAATCTTCTTCTTTAGATTGATCTTACGTTAATTGTTGTCTCAACTGTTTTCTTAACATGGCATTCTCCAAAACTCTACTTCTTCTTGGCCTCGCCGTCCTCCTGGTCTCCTCAATGGTCTCAGCCCGTGAGTTTTCTTACACTTTCTTCGATACCAGCGTTGTCCGGTAGCTTATGTTGTTATACACAAACTTTTTTAATCTAAATTCAGGTCGGTTTATCAAACTGTACATGTTTTAATTGATACACTTTTAAAGATATTTAGCAGAAAAAACTTGTCTCAACTTCAAATGTTTATTAATTTTCGTGCATGTCTTCCCACATTACATGCAAAAAACTATCTGCTAACTGTATGAATGTTTGTATTATGTTCATATGTCATAGAGGAGAATGCACAAGTTGATGTGGACCACTTCCACGGCGGCGGCGGTCATGGATATGGCCATGGAGGTGGATATGGATACGGACATGGACATGGACATGGACATGGCCGTGGGAAACCCGGTCACGGTGGCCATCCACCTCACGGCACCACTGGCGAGACTGAAGAGGGGAATTGAGTAGTTAGCTAGCCATAGAGGAAATGCTTTATCCAGTATAAGGGTACTTGTGTTTTCTGTGTGTCGAATAAGATCGGTAGTATACGTTGAGTGTTTGTACCATGAATAATGTGATGTCTTAGGCGAGTTGGTCAATTCATCTGTCAATTAAATGAGTGGATTGGCCTCCTCTTCTCGTATTTGTGTCTTCGCACTGTGTCTGTATCTGTACTTGTCTCCTTTGTTGAAATGAGAAAGTAATGATTTATTTCTCTTTTCAATTACATGCAAATGACTTCTTTTTCCTATTTATTTCCGTCAAAATAAAGGGTTAATGACTTGATGTGTAAACTGGTAGGACAGAATTAGAATTATAATAGTATTATTATCAATTAAATTAGAACAAAAAGACAAATTATCCAAACAGTCAAAAATTTCTAATTACTCAGGCCAAATCTAAACTTAAAATAAATTGAATAAAGGACTAAGAGTCGAAAATTATCTGAAAAAGAACTTAAATCTGAATATTTAACTTTTGAAGAATTAATAAATAAGATGTTTTACACTTTATAATCGTTTATAGCACTCTATACAATTGTCTTCAATGCTAAATAATCAATTTCGTTTAATTTTCAGCACTAAATGATTGAACTCTATATAGTCGCTTCTAGCACTAAATGGTCAAACAGCTACTAGTGCTAAATGATCAAACTTGTACCGTTTTCAGCTCTAAGTAATCAAACTTTATATAGTACTAAATGATCGAATTCTATATAGTTGCTTCTAGCACTAAATGTTGAAACTCATATCGTTTTGAACACCAAAGTGTTCGAACCATAAACAATAAAGGATGGAGAACTATGAGTATTAGAGATGAAAATTTATACCCTACCCGACATATATCGATCATATCCGTACTCAGTCAATGCATATATTACTCGCTTTCACTAGTTATGATTAATATCTGCATTTTACTGTACGAGTGTGAGTAGAGTATAGATATAAAAATATCTTAACCATACCCATTGGGTAACGTCCGTACACGTGCCTATTAGCCGTTACCATACTCGCATTATATATATATACACACACAGAGCCCTCCCTCTCTCTCTCTACACCTCCTTCCTTTCGTCCCTTTCTCTCTCCCTCCCATCCCCTCCCTCCCCTTCTCTCTCTCTTTATATATATATATATATATATACCCTTCTTCCCCCCCCTCTCTCTCTATATATATATATACCTTCCCTCCCTCTCTGTCTCTGTCTCTCTCTCTCTCTCTCTCTCTCTATATATATATATATATATATATATATATAACGGCTAATAGCACGAACATGACCTAACAGGTAAGGGAGAGAGGGAGCTCTCTCTCTCTCTCTATCTCTCTATCTATCTATCTATCCATATATATATATATATATAGCTGTTGAGTTCAATTTTGATGATGATGAATGCAAAACATCCATGAAAGAGGTGCAAAGTTGAAAACTTACTGATATCTGGCCACAGAGCACCTTATAAGTCATCAAAACACGTTGATGCATGCATAGTCGTGTTCTACGCACACAGCAGAGCCTACAAAGCATGTAGATGTGAAACAGATGCTACTGGAATTGATTTATACACATCTACGCACATTGTATACGTAATCAACGCACGTTGACGAGCATCCAGTCTAATGAGGAGAAAGCCAAAGCACGCAGATGCACGTAGAGATGAGTGGTGTGCACGCTGAAGAGCAAAAATGTGATCTTGAAAGAGAAGTTGTACGCAAGCAAAAGAGAGAAACAAAGCACGTAGACGAAACCTGACTGAAATAAAGCCAAATTCTGTTACAACGTGTCAGAAATTCAAAAGAGAATATTCTCTGACATGAATTTAGAAGGTATTAGCACAAAGAGCCACGCACAAAGCATGAAAATACAAATTTGTCAGATAAGATGAGTTGGATTAGCTGACAAAGTCAAGACGCTCCTCGGGAATTCAAATTCAAATATTCCTCTGACATTCTTTGATGCAAATCACTTGCAAATATCAGAGTTGCAGACTTGACAGAACGACAACGCACGTTAAAGTATCACTAACGTACGTAGAAGAAGTCTGGGCAACGTGAAAACATTCTGGAAATTCGAAGCAACGCACACAGAACATCATACAATGCACGTTGATCATTGAACAACACATGTAGAGGAGCTACAATGCACGTTGATGACGATCCAATCAAAGCCAAAACAACTGGAGTTTTATCAACGCACACAGACTTGCATACGTAGCACGTAAAACTCAGATGAAACAATGAACAACACGCGTAGAAGAGGAACAACACACGTAGTGAAGGGTGATGTCATTATTGAGCAGAATTTGTTTGATCTTACAATGGCTACTTTGAGGCTCCAACAGCTATATTCCTTCAAGTGGATATAAATAGACGTCCCAGAACAGAAGAGAAGTAAGAGATACCATTAATAAGAATTGCTATTCACTCTATCTCTCTTCTCTACCTTTATAACCCATTTGAGCTATTATACTTGCATATATTTCTGGGTTTGAGTGAGCTTACAGTTCGCAACATCTTTGGGTTAAATTTATAACAAGCAAGGTTGTTTGCTTGGAGTAGAAAGGTTTTTCTAGTGAGCCTTAGAAAATTAGAGTTTCGGTTTCCTAGTTGATCCCGTAAAAACTAGGTGAACGGTTTTTTAGTAGATCCCGCAAAAACTAGAGGTGTGGTTTGCTTGTTTTGTCCTGAAAACATGTGGTAACGGTTTTTTAGTTCAACCCGTAAAAACTAGGTGAACGATTTTCTTGTAGAGCCCGCAAAAACAAGGTGTAATAATTTGCTTGTATATTCCGCAAAAACAAGTGTTGTAAACGGTTTCTCTCCACCCGAAAGTGAGGAGATAGTTGATTGAACTTTCTAGTGAATCTAGAGGAGTGGACGTAGGTCAAGAGGACCGAGCCACTATAAATATTGGACTTTGATTTCTCTCTCTTTTACTCTCTCATTTACTTTACTTACTTGATCTTGTTTGTGAATTGGTGATTTATTGCTTCTGCACTTATACTTTGATCTTAATTTAAAAAGAACTTTGTTATTTACTTTAGTTTCCAAAGGATTTTTAAAAAAGTTTTTAACTTGCTAAAAAATCCAATTCACCCCCTCTTGGAAGTGCCATTTCATTCTTCATATTGGGACCAAACCTAAGTTTTCAGACCTATGGGGTTGATTACCAAGAAACTTTCTCGTCGGTGGAAAAATTAAACACGGTAAGAGTCCTGTTATCTCTTGCAGCAAATCTAGATTGGCAATTGCATCAGTTTGATGTAAAAAAATGCATTTCTCCATGGAGACCTCGAGGAAGAAATTTATATGGATATTCCACCTGGTTATTCGACAAATTGTGAAGCGAAGGTTGTGTGCAAACTTAAAAAGGCTTTGTATGGATTAAAGCAGTCTCCTCGAGCCTGGTTTGGAAGACTGTGTTTAGCAATGAAGAAATATGGGTTTCAGCAGAGCAATTCTGATCACAATATCTTCCTGAAGCATCAACAAGGCAAAGTTACAGCTTTAGTTGTCTACGTTGATGATATGATTAGTACAGGTGATGATATAGAAGAGATTGCAAAAATTCAAGAACAGTTGGCATCTGAATTTCAAATGAAAAATCTAGGAGGACTCAAGTATTTTTTGGGGATTGAAGTTGCTAGATCTAATCAGGGGATATTTCTTTCTCAACGAAAATATGTCCTAGATTTATTAGCTGAAGTTGGATTATTAGATTGCAAGCCTGCTGAAATACCAATAATTCCTAATCATCGACTTGGGGAGTATCCAAACCAGGTTCCAACAGACAAAGGAAGATATCAAAGGTTAGTGGGCAAACTGATTTATCTATCACATACACGACCTGATATAGCCTATGCTGTAAGTGTGGTTAGTCAATTCATGCATTGCCCAAGTGAAGACCATATGACTGCTGTGATTCAAATTCTTAAATATCTAAAGTCATCTCCAGGGAAGGGACTATTATTCTCCAGACATGGTCACCTGAATGTTGAAGGTTATACGGATGCTGACTGGGCAGGGAATATATCAGACAGGAAATCTACTTCGGGGTACTTCACATTTGTTGGAGAAAACCTAGTTATGTGGAGAAGCAAGAAACAAAAAGTTGTAGCTCTATCAAGTGCAGAACTAGAATTTTGAGGAATGGCTAAAGGGCTATGTGAACTACTTTGGCTCAAAAGGCTGCTGTCAAATATTGGCTTTCCTCGTGAAAAGGAGATGGATTTATTCTGTGATAATAAGGCCGCAATTGATATTTCACACAATCCAGTCCAGCATGTTAGAACAAAGCATGTAGAATTTGATTGACACTTCATCAAACAAAATCTTGACACTAAGATAGTTCGGTTTTCGTTTGTAAAGTCACAGGATCAACTAGCAAACGTTCTCACAAAGGCTGTGTGTAGCAAGATCTTTCACAACTCACTTGTCAAGTTAGGTATGATTGATATATACATACCAACTTGAGGGGGAGTGTTGGCGTGAGCTGTCATATGAGTAAATCAAGGGATGAAGATCCCTTTAATTCTGAGATAAATGGAGCCTATTAGAATCAATCACAACCTTGATTTTCTCTTGTATATACCAAAAATAGCAGAAGTGGAGCCATTATATATTGTCACTATATTCTAAAATTGAGTAAGAACAATACGATTATTTTCTTCTCTTTGTTGTCTCTCTGCAATAGATTACAACCAGCAGTGCCATTATTATTGCCAAGAAAAGCAGGAGGAGATATACAACTCTATGGTTATATAGTTCCAAAAGGCGCACAAGTGATGGTGAATGCATGGGCCATTGGTAGAGGCCCAAGCACGTGGGAGGATCCACTGTCATTTGTTCCTGAGAGGTTCTTGACATCTAATATTGACACTCGGGGTCAAAGTTTTGAACTAATTCCGTTTGGTGCTGGAAGGAGAATTTGTCCTGGATTGCCTCTGGCGATGAGAATGTTGCAATTGATGCTGGGTTCACTAGTTCATGCTTTTGATTGGAAACTTGAGGATGAAATTTCACCCGATGTTGAACATGGATGAAAGATTTGGTATTACCTTGCAAAAGGCTCAACCCCTTAAAGTTGTACCTATGTGAGTTAAATGTTGTCTATCTTTTATATTTGGTGTGCTAGCTGGGAGGTGTCATGGTCTAAGTCATCATTTCCCTTCTTTTCTTCTTTTGAATTGAAAAATAAGTTGGTTTACAAGTTTATTTTATATTTACTTAGGGTTTGCTTGGTTCGACTTTTCATGAAGTCAATTCCTGTGAAATTATTTTTTGAAAAATTATTTCCCGGGAAGTAACATTTAATTGTGCTTGGTTACTATTTCGAATTCTAAGGAATTGTAATTTATTGTGTTTGGTTAAAAATTATAATGTTTGGTTACTATTTCAAATTACTAGGAATTATAATTTATTGTGTTTGGTAAAAATTGTACTTTCTAAGAAGATAGTTGAAAAAAATTAATAAAATACTTATTATTATTAAATTTAAATTAATAATATGAGAAAACTAAATAAATAATATTTATTTTTATTGCATAAAATATATCTCTCATAATAAATATATCTATAGTTAATAGTTCTAAAAATTCTATAATGAAGAATATTTTTTTATAAAAGCAAAAGTTAATTTATTTAATTAAATAAAATATTTTATATATAATATATTTTGAAAATCTTAAAAATATAAAATATATTTTTTTAATTTCTATAAAATTTGATTTATATAAAATATTTATGAAATAATTTATAATTTTTTTAAAAAATCCGTAGGTAAATAATATTTTAAAGATATATTCGTAAATTTGATTGTTGACTACTACTAAGAAAGTTGGACTTCAGAAGTTACTTCCCGAGGTCAACGGGAAATCAAGCAGCTGACTTCTCAGAAAGTCCAACTTTTTGATTCAACCAAACAAAACAAGTTTTGAACTTTCCTAGAAGTTACACTTCCGCATTTAACTCACCCCAACCAAACAAGCCCTTAGTCTAACCATTGGAATCATTTCAAATAATTAATCATAATTGCTCCATCAAGCAAATTGATTGGAAAAGTTCGTAGTATTTAATTTTTGATTGAAATAACTCTGTTGGGGACGAAAGATGTCTGAAAAATATTAGTTTCGAATTATATATATAAGTTAAATTACATCCTGAACTCCTGTAATACATCATTTTGTGCACTCAAATCCTTAAACAAAAAAATTTACAAATTCTCAATCCTTATATCATTAAAAATTTTGTGGGGAGTGTAGTAACCAAGTGTTTAGAAAAATACTACACCTTTGCTCCGCTAGGGTTTGCCTTTCACCTACGCAGCCCTAATTCAATCACCACATTGTTTTTTTTCTATAAAAATCAAGGATTTATGAACTTAATTAATCAATTTCGGGTAGATATGCTTCCCTCATTCTTCGTCCTTTAAAGTCTCCACTTCCCAATTCCTTCCCCACCCTCATCTGCTCATTTGTGATTCCTCCACCCTTATTTACTTCATCTCTGCTTCTCTCTCTACAATTAATCCATCCTCATTTCTCTCTCCTTAATTAATTCGGTTGGTAAACTTGTTTGTTGTCATATTTTGTCTTGGAGAAGTCTAAGGATCTTCGCAATAGTCCAAAGACAACATCTCAATGGCACCAATTGTTCATTTGTTACCTGCGACTACATCTGGTCGAGATGGGACGACTTGCTTAGGTGATTCTGCATGTCTAAGAGGTGATTAGGAAAGGTACAAAAAGGACGACAAGGACACAAACGAAGACAACTACAACATTTATAAGAATACTTGCTCATTCTTTGCTCTGGCTATTTTATTTGTTAGTTTGTTTTTCCATTGGATGGTGTCTGCCACATTATTTCTAGTTTTTGTTCATTTATGTTTGCATTATGTTGGCTCTGTCTATTAAGGTTTTATTTATGTTTTGATATCAAATTTCAGTGTGTATCCCCTTTGCCCTCGAATGTGGTCAGCTTACTATGTTTCTTCCTTTATGTTGGAAGCTTAAGCTCTTAGTATTTCTACTATGACATTTAGTCTTAGCTATTAGTTGTTTAGTATTAGGTTTTTATTTTATGTAGTTGTTGTGTCTGCTATGTTTGGCTTTGTTTATTTTAGTTTGATGTTGCAGTCAGAGAACACTGTATGTCATTCTATTTGCATGTTGTTCTTTTTAGAATAAATTTGTGATTGCATTATTATTAATATATTTGTACCATCGTATGTATATATACTCACACAATGCAATACAATAATATCTTTTCGGCCGCATTATACATTCTTTGTCTCTATATGGTGCCACAAATTAAACCGTAATTTATCTTTATGTGCCATCTTCTTCTGCAATCATTCCTCTTGTTGGAATTCGGTACAGAGCGCATCCATGTGATTCGATTAAATCGATTAAGGATAGAAGAATATCTCGACTGAGACAAAACGAAGTCATGAAAGGGGGTGCATTTCCCTTCTTAATCTTAAATAGAATATGATTGCTAAGACATTGCAGTGTGCGAACTCCTCTGCCAGTTTCCATACCAATGAATAGATGAGACATGGGTTCTCTTACACAATATGAGGTCCACTCGCTTAACTTACTCAATTGGACTTAGCAATTGGATTCGGCCTATGGTCATGTTTGTACCTTGATTGAACCAGATTTGGTTTCACCTGTCATGAGCGGACTACTTTTTCCAACGATTCCATATAATCCTCCATATAATATTATTATTTAATTCAATTTCTCATTTTAACTTGTCTCGAAATTTGAATCTGATCTATTTTTTCACCTCATTTATCAATATTTCATTAGTGGAGTTCTAAAAGGATGATGTAGCTCAATAGTGGCTTCATCTATGTATAGAGCCCTATTGAGTTCCATATATTTTCATTAACTTTTATTAATAAAATATTGAATTGGAAAATTGAGTAATGAATGTGAGAAATAGTGTTATTAGAGTAAACTTATAATTTTGAATTAAATTAATTTGATATAATATAATATTTTGTAGAAGATTATAAGGAGTAATGTTGGACATGCTTGAAGATTTTTACATGAGCTACTTGCAGGCATAATTTTTTATTTTCATATTTAACAATTCAATATTGTAATTTCAAAAAAGAGTCATTCTCTTGTCTTTTATCATATAATAACCATTTTTAATATTTAATCGGGATGATCTTATAAAACATTTTTTTTGAATTATTCTATATTACAAAGTTGAAACTTTGATAATAATAACAATTATCTAAAAATTATAAAAACTAATCATTTTTAATTTCAAACGATGAAAATAATATAAACAATTTTAAATTCTTCTATATTTCAGAAAACAATTCTTTTAATCCTTAATCATCATTTTTTTATTTCTACAACGTGGCAAGGCCCGGCCTATGAGCTAGTTAATATTATAGTCCAGAAAGGATGCATTACCTTTTTTTTTTTTCGATGAGAAATGCATCAAATTCCATTAATCAGCTTCTTGGCAAAGCCAAGAATTAATAGGTTCAGGAGCATTACATAACCATGATTTCCAGCAACCAACTCCATTACAGAATCTAGCTATATAATCAGCCACTCTATTGACCTCTCCAGGGATGTATTAATTGAACTCAACGGCAAATAAAATAACAATTCCTTTGCCCGGTCAGCCATTGTAAAAGGGAATGCTCTTAGTTTGATATGTTATTCTGGAATATCCAGAGGAATAAAACTGGAGCAACCAATATGGAATTCCTTAAGATGCTTATTTAGATCCTCATTCTCCATTCCGTGAAACCTCGGCAAAAGTTGAATCAAACCAGATTTCAGCTCAAAAGTGAATCAATATTAGTTGCTTTAACTCAGCCAGCACATTTGGTGAAAACATGATGCTTGATTTGTTGAAATTGATCCTGAGCCCAGACAACAACGAGAACTGATCAAAGATTTCCTTCCAATTTTTAATCTCGTTGATATCAACCTTAGCAAACACAAAAGTGTTGTCAGTAAACAGTAAATGTAAAATAACTGGGCATCTGCCCTTTATTCTGAAGCCCTCCACTCTTCCTTGCATCCTCATTTGCTCAATAAACCTGGATAAAGCCTCTGAAATAAAAAGGAAGGAAACCTGGATGGATTACCTGACTTGATCAAGAGTATATCTATAACAAAAATAACTCAAAGATTATCCCAAACCTCTTTTTTATTAGACAAGATTCAGGAGTGATGAAATACTATTAGCATTGAGCAATAATGTAAATGGAGTTGAACCTTAATGCCAAATAATCCAATAGGAGTATTTTTGGCCAGGGACTATCCATGCAGCTTATACAATGACCTTTTCAATTAATCCACTTCCTATTGAATTTGGATACCGAGAATTTGCAAGCAGCACCAAATTGACATTATTAAAAAAAATTATATTAGAAGGCTTGAAGAAGGAAATGAAAAAGATGCGAACTTTAGAAACTGATGATTTGGCATTGGTGATCCAATGATAAGCTAACAAAATCTTCATTATGGCAGGGTCATGCCACCTTTATATGTTTGGAAGCCTTAATTAATGTCCAATCCCATTCGCCAGAACTCTCAAAAATAAAAATTCTAATCCATACAAATTGAATCAAGAATCTAAACTCTAGAACAAATCCACCATAAACTTTTGCATCAACGTAAAATTCCACAGCCTGATAGGTTGCAAGGGTTGGAAGAAATTGTGAGATCATTGGTAGTTTCCACACAACAACTTCAAGTATCCACACAAAATTTTTAGTCAACAATAGAGGCAAGTATTTCTGAAATCAAGGATCAACTAGCAAGTTAACTACCTCTGTTAACAAGTTTGAAAATAAAGGAAAGTTGCTTTCCCAGATATCAACCAAAGACATAATGCTAGTGTCATTGCTCTTCGAAGTGCTAAGGAAATTTCATGTGCAGAAAAAACGATATCACTATAGCATGACCTTGTTGTAACCACTAAAATGGAAGGAGTAGCTCTCAATAGTTCCAAAGATGTGCCAACAATTGTGAATCCTAACATGCCTCCTTTTCCTCATAGATTAGCAAAGAAAAAGAAAGCCTTAGATGATCAAGAAGTGTTGAAAACATTGAAGAAGATTGAGATCAATATTCTTTTGCTCACAGCAATTAAGCAAGTGCCTAGATATTGAAAGTTCTTGAAGGAGTTGTGCACTGGAATGAATAAGTTGAAGGGAATGAAAGAGTTCACATAGGTGAGATGGTTTCAGTAGTGCTCTAAAAGAATATGCTTATCAAGGAGAAATACTCTAGTTTGTTTACTATCTCATGTAAGATAGGCAATGTAGGAATTGAAAAGACTATATGTGACTTAGGTGCTTCTATTAATTTAATGCATTTATCTATTTATTCTACATTGAATGTTGGACCCTTAAAGCAAAATGATTTAGTGTTGACATTTGCTGACTATTCTAGTATTTTTTCTAAGGGTGTTTTGGAGGATGTTTTGGTGCAGGTGAACGGCTTAGTTTTTCCTGCAGTTTTTTATGGACATGGAGGGTGATGGTACTCCTAGTTCGAGGTTGTTATTGTTAGGAAGACCATTCCTGAAAATAACGTGAACACAAATAGATGTTAATGAGGGAACCTTATCTATGGAGCTAGATAGAGCTGCAATTAAATTCAGTATCAACGAAGCAATGAAGAATCCCAATGATTTTTCCTTTCTTTTTGCTATTAATTGCACTAACCCATTAACAAAAATTTTTTTGGAGTTGCATGTTGATGAGTCTTTGTAGTTTGTTTTAACTAAAAGCATTCCAGAGAGGGACTTAGCAGAATTGTAGGCGACTTGGGTGTTGTCGTCGGCCCTCAATCACACTGTCTATGACTTACAGGTCGTGCCTGCACTTTCCAGAGAGACAAAATTTTTGTCGATGGCTGCTTTTGAGGACAAACTTGTTCCTTCCATCATTAGCCACCTGAACTTGAACTAAAAACATTACTTAGGCATCTGAAATATTTTTTCTTAGGTGATTCTAATACCCTTCTTGATATTATTTCAAATAAACTCACCTTGCAAAAAGAAGCCAGGTTAGTTCGAGTTCTTAGAGTCAACAAAGAGGTCATTGGTTGGACTATTGCGGATATCATCCTTCTATATATATGCAAAGAATATTGCTGGAAGATGATTGTAAACCTTGTAGGCATCCACGCCTCAACTCTCCTATGATGGAGGTGGTGAAGAAGGAAATTCTTAAGCTTCTCGATGCCGATGTGATATATGCCATTTCAAATAGAAAATGGGTAAGTACAACTCAAGTTGTTCCAAAAAAGACTGGCATTACTGTGATCACAAATAAACAAGGTGAGTTAGTTCCTACCCAGATTCCCAATGGTTGGCGTGTTTGTATAGATTATAGGAAGTTAAATGCTTCCACACGTAAGGATCATTTTCCACTTCCTTTTATCGACCAAATGCTATAATGTCTAGCCGATCAAACTCATTATTGTTGTCTAGATGGTTATTCAGGTTTTCACCAGATTTTGGTCGCTCTAGAGGACCATGAGAAGACAACATTCACATGCCCTTTAGCACATTTGCTTATAGGCGCATGCCTTTTGGACTTTGTAACAAGCCTGCAACATTTCAGAGATGCAAGGTAAGTATGTTTTATGGCTATGTAGAGAATTTCATTGAGATTTTTATGGATGACTTTATATTTTATGAAAATTCTTTTACCTCTTGCCTGGAAAATTTGAAAAAAATCTTGAAAATATTCATTGAAACCAACCTTGTGCTTAATTGTGAAAAGTGTCACTTTATGGTTGATCAAGGTATCATTTTAGGCTAGGTTGAAAAAAGGGTTAAAAGGGGTATAGAGGTTGATAAAGCAAAAATTGATGTTATTAAATCATTGTCGTACCCCTCGAATGTGTAAGGAGTTCGCTCTTTTCTTGGACATGCAGGTTTTTATAGGAGGTTCATTAAAGACTTTCCGAATATTGCACATCCATTGAATGAGTTGTTGAAAAAAAGATGTAGCATTCGAGTTTGATGATTCCTATAAAGTAGCTTTTGATGTGTTGAAAGAGAAGTTGATATCCACACTAACCTCGCAATCTCCTGATTGGAATCTTCCTTTCGAATTGATGTGTGACTCCTCAAATTATGTTGTAGTTGTGCTTCTTGATCAAAGGCTTGGACGAGACCCAAATGTGATTTATTATGCATCCAAAACTCTTGACCCAGCTTAATCAAATTATGCAACAACTGAAAAGGAGATGCTTGTCGTTGTGTTTGTCTTTGAAAAAAATTTAGATCCCATTTGTTGGGCATGAAAGTTATAGTGCATTCAGATCATGCTACCATTTGATACTTGATGAACAAAAAGGATGCTAAACAAAGATTAATTCAATGGGTTTTGTTGTTGTTGCAAGAATTCAACATTGAAGTTAATGACAAGAAGGGTGCTGGAAATTTAGTTATTCACCATCTTAGTAGGCTGCCCAATTGTTAGTGTGCATTTTTTGCATGTTTTCATTTGCATTTTATTATTATTTTGCATCATATTATTCATATTTCTGTGTTTTTATGTTAGTTTGTGTTTAATTATGTCTAGGGGTTAATTTTGATAGAAATGGGTGGATCTGGAGCTGTTTTGTGCAAAGATTGGATTTGGGGCGTTACAGCAAGGCCTTGACATGATGAGAAACTCTCTTGCATTGTAGACACGCGAGTCTAACGCGGGAAAACCTATTTTGTCAAGGAAATTGACTCTGGAAGTTGACAATTTTATGGAGCAACAAAACCTTGAAGATTGCAACTTTCAGAGGGGTATTTTTGGGAGCTAATGTACAATTTTAATTATGTTAATATGTTTATTACATATAAATAGCTAGAGACAATTAGTGGGGGCAGGCTGGACGGCTGGAACATTGACCTTTTTCTTTTGTGTTCTTCAAAACATGAGGAACTAAATTATTTTCTAGTCAAGGTACAATCAAAGTTGATCTTTAATTAATTGTGAGATTCTATTTTAATTGTTCTTTACTATTTATGCATTTATTCTATTTCTGTACTTGAATTTTTATTATTTTGTTGATTGAATTGATGATGGCCACATCAAATTAGTTGATAGAATAATAACAACCAGTTAGATTCGTAATTGTATGTCTAGCACAAGTGGTAAGTTAATGTTGTCGTTGTGATAATATGCTTCGACTGTCATAAGCGGAATAGAATAATCTTGCTTGAATGAACTGTGGCTTTTGAGTTTGTTGGCTTGGGTAAGGTCTTTATAGTTCTTAATGCCACACATAAATTGAACTCAGCAGGGTGTCCCGAGGTTTGTTTATTGGTTAGGAAGTAGTTTGCAGGGCATCCCAAAACTACCGAAACAGTAAGTAAAGATTGGTTACTGATTGTGTCACCTGTAACTATACCCTGCCTATATGAACAATACTGATTTATCTTTCGTTACCCGTGATCAATTAATTAAGTGAGATGGAGATGTACCTTGGCTAGGCTTACGTGATATTGATTTCTTCCTTGTTAATTTTGTGTTCTTGATTTCTTTTACTGCTTTATTTAACTGTTCTGTTCGGTCTTTCACAACCAATTCACATATTTATTTTTACAGTTATTTTCTGAAATTAGATAAATTTTTACAGTCTCTGTGGATTTGACCCTTCTTGCTACTGTCTTCAGATATTGTTTATTTCAGGCTTAAAGTAGGAATTTAAATTTGTTGGTTTCGACACCCATCAAATTTTTGGCGTCGTTGCTGGGGACTGGTGTCAATAATTTTGTCTAATTGCTTTACTGTTTGATTTTCTTGTTTGCTTGCATGCGTTCTTCTTCTGTAGGAGAACTCAAATTAGATCTTGAAATTGAAAAGGCAGCAAAGAGGCTACGAAAAGAAGTAAGAATGTGCAAGGCACAATCTTCCTCTTCAGTGCTGCCTCTGCCAGATCCAATTACAGAGATTTTTGATTCATCAGTCGACACTGATTCAAACATTGACATGGCTGAGAATAACACACAACCTCCACCTGTTGTTCCAGCTGAACAAACTTTGAAAGAATTAGCTGTTCCACCTGTTGTTCAGTAGCCACTATGTATTTAGTATCAGCAGCTGTGTGTTCCATTTGAATTGAAATCTGGGTTAATTAAGCTTTTACCCAAATTCCATGGTGTAGAGAATGAAGACCCAACAAACATCTGAAGGAATTCCACATTGTGTGTTCTAGCTTCATGCCGCAAGGTATCTCTGAAGATCAAATTAAATTGAGGGCCTTCCCATTCTCTTTAGCTGATAGAGGAAAAGACTGGTTGTTTTATCTACCTCCTGGTTCAGTTGATACTTGGACTGATATGATGCAACTGTTTTTAGAGAGTTTCTTTCCTGCCTCTAGAGCTGCAAACTTGAGGAGAGAAATTTGCAGTATCAAATAGAAAGATTCTGAGACTCTGTATGAATATTGGGAACCGTTAAAAAGACTGTGTGCTAGATTCCCACAACATGAAATTTCCTAACAGCTTTTGATTCAATATTTTTATGATGGGTTACTTCCATTAGAGAGGAGGATGATGGACGCAGCTAGTGGGGGCACAATAATTAGCAAAACACCCAAGGAAGCACGTAAATTAATCTCTGTAATGGCTGCCAACTCTCAACAGTTCAGTACAAAGTTAGAATTCACCTCGAGGCGAGTAAATGAGGTAACTGTAAAATCCTCTGATACTAGAATTGATGATATTACTAATTTGTTGCAACAAATAGTATCTGTAGTGAATAAATTGGCCACCAACCAAGGACAACAGCCAGTAAAAGCTCAAGTTTGTGGGATATGTGGCATATAAGGGCACTTTACTGATTCATGCCCTTCATTACAAGATGAGGATAGTTGGGCTCAACTCAATGCCGTAAATAATTTCGGAGGACAGTATCAGAAACGATACGACCCATATTCGAATACATATAATCCGAGTTGGAGAGATCATCCTAATTTGAGGTATGGGAATGGACCACAAAACACTAACCATCAACAAGGACATCCACGACATATTCCTCAGTCCAACAATCATGGATCATCTTTGGAAGACTTGGTGAAGAGTTTGGAGACTTCAACTCAATAATTCTAGCATCAAACGAAGGAATACATTCAAGATTTGAGGAGCTAAATTAATCAACTTGTCACTTCAATGAATAAATTGGAAACTCAGGGTAAATTGCCATCACAACCTACTGTAAACCCTAGATAGGATGCCAATGCAATTAATCTTCGCAGTGGGAAGGAAATACCTGAGGGTGATGGAAAAGAGGCAACACGTAAAGGCCTAGATGTGAAGGGTGATATGCATACAGAGGTTGAAACTCAAAAAGAAAATACTCAGCAACAACCAGTGACTATCAACTCAGAGAAACCACATTTCCTTCATCGTTTGGCCAAGAAAAAGAAGGGTGAAGATGGTAAGGAGATCCTGAAGATGTTTGAAAAAATGGAGATCAACATTCCCTTGTTGACAGCAATAAATCAAGTTTCCAGGTATGCTCAATTCCTTAAAGAATTGTGCACTAACAAGCCAAAACTGCAGGGGAACGAGAGAATTCCTATGGGAGAAACAGTTTCAGCTCTTGTGCAAAAGAAATTGCCTGTTAAAGAAATGGACCCATGTATGTTTTCTATACCGTGTAAGATAGGAAATGTCAATTTTGCAAAAGCAATGTGTGACTTAGGTGCATTAATAAATGTTATGCCATTATCTGTTTATTCCTCTTTGAATCTTGGTCCTTTAAAGCATAACAATGTGGTATTAACTCTTATTGATAGATCTAGTGTTTTTCCTTATGGTCTTCTTGAGGATGTATTAGTTCAAGTAGAAGATTTGGTGTTTCCTGCTGATTTTTATGTTCTTGACATGGAGGGAGATCATGCACCAAATTCTGATTTGTTGATCTTAGGTAGACCATTCTTGAAAACAGTTAGAACAAAAATTGATGTCCATAATGGTACACTTTCAATGGAGTTTGATGGTGTTGTTGTCAAGTTTAACATAAATGACACCACAAAACGTCCTATAGACTACTCATGCATTTATGCAATTGATTCTACTAAGCCACAACTGAGAAGAAGGTCGAGTTTTCTTTTGGTGAATTACAGGATGTTGATGTACTCGTAGGGAAAAGGAATAAGCAATTGAAAGGAGCTGATAGTTCGAGTGCTTCATGTCAAGGCCTTGAAGTGATTAAGAAAAAAAAATCAAAGGCTCAAAAGGTAAACATCTCTATCTTAGATACAATTAAGCATGAGCCTAGATCTATTAGGCTCCTTAAAGAATTTTTCTCCAAGAAAAAGAAAGCAAAAAAGGGTCGTATGGTGTATGTTCGAAAGAACAATTTGGCCCCAATTCATAAGATATTTCCATCAAAGAAGAAAGACCTTAGAGCAAAGATTCATGTGCAAAATGACGACGCTACTTTCAAGAAAGAAATGGTGCGCATCAATATTGAGAAAGGATGAAGATTCAAGTTTGTCCAGCTAATAAGACGTTAAAGAAATGCTCCTTGGGAGGCAACCCAAGCAAATTTTGCTTTAGATTTTATTCCATTCATTTTACTGTTCTTTTCAATTTTTATTCATTAGTCTTAGTTCATTCTTATGGACTAACTCTTCACCTGCGAAGTTTTTGGTGCTTTTATTGGTCCCATTTCAGGTGCTAAAGTGTGGGGATGGTATGCATTTTCCATTTTTTGATTGCCATCGCAACTTCTCTTCGTCAAATTCAAGATCTCATTGTCCAAAATAAATCAGGAGCCACCACGTCAGCCTATGCCATGATTATCTAGAGAAGCTTTTCTTATCCCCTCGTCTTTTAATTTAATTTTGTTCTTTAACATTGAGGACAATGTTAGATTTAAGTGTGGGAAGGGATTTTTCTGTTGTTTGTGGTGGTTTTCATGCTATTATATCATATTTTTGCTCGATTTTGCAATATTTTTGTGCATCTGTTACATTCTGTCTTGTGCCCAGTTTTAACAGGTCACATCATGGCTTTGACGTAACCTATCGTGATTTATTTTAGTTAATTTTGCATGTGTTTTGTTCTGCATTTATTTTGTGTGTAAGCCCATGTTTGTCATTGAGCTCTGATAATCTGGTTTTCAATTTTTTTTTTGACTTTATTAAATCCTTTTAAAACCCATTTTAGTCAAAAACTT
>CAODLS011384725.1:0-13979 GCA_948243855.1 Flueggea neowawraea | reverse complement strand
ATGATACGGGACACCTATGCTACGGGGTCGAAGTAGCCTTTGGTATACCAATGATATATATGTACTATGAAATCCCAGCTACCAGGGATGCTGGTAGCCACATGTTCTGATCCAACACGTGGATTGTTATGATGATGGCCAAGTCCACATCACCTATGTTATATGGTGACATGAGCACACCCATGTTATATGGTGCCACGAGCACACCCATGATTATGGTCTCTTATCAAAGCTATATGTTTTCACTATGAAACCATGTTTTAAGAATCGAAATGATTATTAAGTATATTTTCATGCTTGCGAATGATTTCGAAATGACTTTCGAAAAACTATTACTTATGGCATGTATATGTACATGTATACGTCTATACCTGCATGTGGTATTTTAAACTATTTTCAAAACAGTCTTTGTGAGGCACGTATGAGGTTATCTAAAGTGTTTTCCCTCACTTGGCCCTGACCCCATTTTCTTTCTATGTCTACTGTTGGTTTTGTCCCACAGGTTGACTACTTTTGACTACGACGACATTTCCGCATTTTGGATACCAGTGATGTGTCATTTGGTTAGTAACGCCCTTTTGATCGGGCTATTATGTTTATGATGTTAGAGCTCTACACCGGGATATTGTCGGGTTATTGGGTTACCTTTATACTTTGATGAATTTTGGATTTATTACGATATTCATATATGTTTGGAATATTTCATATATGACATATGTTTATTTTATTGTATGTTTTAAATAATAAATATTTTGATTAAATACATGTTTTAATCAAATGAATTTGGGTAGTAAGTTATGAATCATAAGGCTTGTGAGAGATGCATCGAGCTCCTATAGACGGTTCGCCTCGTACGCCGGTCACAGACTCGCTACGAGTCGTGACAAATTTAATGTCTTATTTGCAAGTCATTACCATTCTGATGAATAATATATTGACGCCATTAATCCAGAGACTGCTGGTGCTGGGTATTCAGCGTTATTAATTCTAGTATATCCAGTCACTAATTTATTTTTTTATTGCTCGATATTGTTCTTAAATGTTGTTATTGCATTTTCAATGGAAAATCCAAACAAATACCAATTAAATAAAATGTTTTAATATTTATGATATGATTGGTATCCTCGTTTATTCTTTTGCTGATAGCTGTTGTCCTTCAGATAATAGAAGTATCCTTGACTTAGAGACTGCGTGCTGGATAACTTTCTAAACTTGATTAACAGATCACCAATATTGACTTGTGAAAGGATATTTGTCATGCCTGTTTAAGCTTTATGTAACTGCAGACATAATCTTGATACTTATGGCGGCATGGTGGATTTGATCTCTGAGTATGGACATTCAAGTCTTTAGTGCTGTTAATTTATGACTTCTCAGGTTTTTTGAATGTGTACTTGTTTTGGATAATTGGTGTGGAATCTCGTCGTCACTTTTATTTTGGTCTGATGTGTGTACTGTACTGTTCTTCAATTTTGCACCTTCTTGTTTGTCCTCTTTGTCAAGAACTATAGCCAAAAAAGAAAGGAATAAATTTTTCATCCAATATATTTTTTTTAATATCTTCATTTGACACACACACACATATATTTTAAATTTCCATCCAATATATATATGTTTTTTACGTCTTTTAGTTACAGTTACACTGTTTGCCATTTCTACAATTTGGTGCTGTGTTTCATTTTCCTTTCTTGGTTGGGCAGTAGTGTGAGAAGGCATTCTAGTAACTCAGTCAGGCAGCTTCCTCTTCACTTTACCTTTCTTTTGTATAAATACTTTTTCATTTCAATAATAATAATGGGACTTTGCCAAATTACATAGTTTTATCATGGTATTAAAGCAGTAGTTGGTCTCAATTTTCTTTTTATTTCTCTTTAATTCCTGATACTATTATAGTATCTTGTTTATGAACGTTAAGAGTCATTAGTCTTAATATTGTATTCTACTACATCTAATATCATTGATGAAATTTACTGGAGAGAAAGATCAGATTTATATATCTTATGAACTATGGTGCAGGCAACAAGCCCAGCAAAGTTTTGTGATGAGTGCGGTGCTCCATACTTGCGAGAAACCTCCAAGTTCTGCTCGGAATGTGGTACCAAGTGGCCCGGAACTTAACATTATAATGAAGGATTATCAGTGAGAATCCAACCTTTCTCTCATTTTATTTTAATTTGTAGATGTGTGATTAACAACTGAATGGATATACATTTTTTAGCATATTTAATGAGTCTCAATTTCTTCACATATTCCGTGCTAATAAGAAAACCTTCTGTAAAGTTCATGTTTATGCATACACTTGACTGGCGAAACCATCAAAGATGCTTTATCCGCCTGCTTTCTACAGGAAAACAGCATTTAATTTGGTAAAAGAAAAAAACTACTAAGACGACTTGTTATTTGATAAAAAAGGACGATTTGTTCATTTCGCTAATCGAAATGGTCTAACCATCAAATCGGTTGGTATGATTTTTACAAAGAAACAATGTTCTCGAGATAGAAAGTTCTTACTTCATGGGCTATGATGTAAAGAACTTTTTATTCCCACGAATACCAGTTCTAAATGTTTGGTGTCAAAAATTACAAGGCATTGACAGTTCAGTAATACTATTTCATGGTTTGGTTTCATAACATTGGATATGTTATATATCCTTACCAGTCATGTGAGTGATAATTAAGTGTTAACATGAATGCTAAACATTGAGAGTCTACTTGGTAGATTAGTTGAGTATCAATAGATATTCTCACGATTAGAGATTGTATAATATGTCTTTTGATTTGAGTTCACCACATGTTATGTGTCTACTTATATACTTTGATCTTGCTTAATAGGGTTCTTAAAGGGCCATCAAAGTGGTAAAGTTGGATATACTATGAAATGCATAAGTATGGTGTATGCTTGAGATAGAATTGTCACCTTCATTAATGTGAGAGGAAAGCGTCTCAAAGGTCTATGGATTAAAATAAAAGGAACTATAATTTATGGCCACATTCAGAATTGATAAAGGTTGCATCATGATAGTGTGACAACAAAAAGGATAATGGCAGGGTTGTTAGCTGTAGAAGCTGAAGCCTTGAGACTGGCTCTAGAATTTGTTGATAGAAATGGTTGGGAAAACATTGTTGTGCAATTAGACTCCAGGGTTTTTATGAAAGAGATCCGGGACTTGAAAATGTTACACCTAATATATTTTTACTGAAAAGGGACACCCTTTTGTCCGATAACCTAACTAGGCTAGTCCCCAATCAAACGATACCCCTTATTTTTAACCCTGCAAGACAGGCCACAGAATAAGAGGTGGCAGAGAAATTTTTATTAATATCACCAAAAAATACAGTTCATAGAACAGTACAAATTCGCTGATAACAAGTTCCAATACTATCACTACTAATTAAGTCAACAACCTCATTAGGAGGGCGTGGAGCACATGCATTCCCACTGGGCAGTAACGGCCATGTTTAGAGATCATGTCTGCAACCTAATTTCCTTTCCTGAAAATGTGCATAATTGAAACTTGCTACTCCCTGTGCACAATGGCTCTAATTGCATTAACCAGAGGCCAATTACAGTTAACAGGGAAATGTTGTTTGTTAAGTAACTGCACCGCCAGTATACTATCAGTCTCTACTTGGATTTGTTTGTACCCCGTATCCCAACAAAGCTTTAACCCTTCATAGATGGCTGTGAGCTCGGCTTGAAGTACAGAGCAGCTACCTATGTTCATCATAAAACCAGAGATCCATTCTCCATTGCCCCCTCAGCCCCATCCGTATTAAGCTTAACTGTACCAATTTGTGGAGGTTGTCAACAAATCCATCTAGACACTAATATATTAATTAATCAAATTGGCGCATGGCGGCGGCACGTTGCTGGTAATAATAAAAAGGAGATGATGTATACAATTCATAATCCGTAAAATCAATAGAAGAGTCATAAAAAAAAATTTGGATCACTTCACATCACTTAAATTTTGTGCCCCAAATGAGAAGTGATTTATGGGGTTAGCTTTCTTATTTGTTTTTCTTTTTTTTATTATTATTATTTTGGTTTATTTTTTCCCTCTATATTTAAAAGAAGAAAAGACAAACGAAGAAAAACCGCTAAAAAGCTAAAAGAAACTTCATATACACAAAATCAAAAGAGAGATCAATCTGTAGTTTAAGAAAAACAAAAAAAAACAAAAAAAAAAAAACAACTTAAACATAATGAGAGAGTTTATTTCTTGGACATACTTATGAAAATCAAATAAAAAATAATTAACAACCGAATAAAACATACGATAGAAAAAAAAATAAAAAATAAAAAAGAGTATAGACAAAACCAAATGAGAGATTTTTTTTTCTTAAAAAAAATATAACGAAATGAAAATTAAATAAAAAAACAGATTGAAAACTTGATTAAAAGCCATTTAAAAACGGAATAAGAACTAAATAAAAACTCATAATGTATTATTAAAAAAAGAAAACCGAATAAGAACTAAATAAAAACTCATAATGTATTATTGAAAAAAGAAAAAGAAAACTTGTATGCATGAAATCAAAAGAGAGAGATAGAGAGAGTTCATTTTAAAAAAAGTACATATTGACAACTAAATGGAAAACTAATTGAAAATCAAATAAGAACCAAATAACAATTAAATGAACGCCATTCTAGATTTTAAAAAAAACTAAAAAACAAATGAAAAAAAATCAATTGTAATAAAATGAGCTACTGCGCATTTTAATTTTTCTATCCATAGATTGTAATTTGGTATTCATTAGGAATTTTTGTTTGTTTTCATTTGGTTTTATCCATGAATTGTAATTTGGTATTTATTTGGTTATTTTTGGTTGCCATTCAATTTTTTCCTCCATCAATTGTAGTTTGGTATCCATTTTGTATATTTTTGGTTTTCTATTTGGGTTTAAAACTGCACATGTATTCTTTTGGATTTTTCTTAGTTTTCATAAGGTTTATATCCGATTTTTTTGATAGTTTCGATTGTAATCTCAATATGGCTATCCAAGAGGGAGGTGAATTGGATTTCTTGCTAAGTATAAAAAATTTTTAAAACTTTTTGCAATACTTTGACAAACAAAAATCAATAGCTCAATCCAACACACATAACAACAAAAGCTGAAATGAAAATAAGTAAGCGATAGAGAAAACAAATCCAAGATTTATAGTGGTTCGGTCATCCTTGACCTACATCCACTCATCTAACCTCAACTAGAGAATTTCAATCTACTACCTCTTCCTCACTTGCGGGTGGAGGCAAACCGTTACAACCTCTTGTTTTTCAGGTTCACAAGAAAACATTTACAACCCCTTGTTTTTAACTGGCTCAATAAGATAACTAACAACCACTTGTTTATCAAAGGCAACAAACAAGCAGACATATTCTACTCATAAGCTTTACAACCAAAGCTTGATTACAAAAGGTTTAACAGAACGAGAATGATATTCTCATACCAACTCTCAAAGCAAGTAGCAACACAAAAGCTTAGTTGTGGTGTCAGAACTAGAAAACACTTAGAGAGAGAAAATCAAGAATAAAATTAGCAAAGCTTGGGCACACACTCAATGCGCTCTCTACTTGCCTTTGGACTGAAGAAGTTTATTTATAGCTACTCTCTTAGAAATAGCCTTTATGTGGCTCAAACAATCCGTTGTGAGAGAGCTGCAAATTGTTAAAATTGTTGACCATAGTCCTTACTACGCGCATACTATAAGTAGTGTGTGCGTAGTGTCCATTTCTATCAGAGTATTACGCACTGTGATCCCTCTTTTGCGTGCATTGTATTACGCTTAGTATTCATTGCTTGATTTAATTAAAAACCTGGTATCTACTATGTGCGTAGCATTTGTACTGCGGTCGTAATACTTCAGTTCTGCATGCATTGCACTGCCTTCTACGGGCATAGACGGACATCCAAGATTGCATCTTGATTTGTCACGTGATTGTGTCATATGGTGTCAAGGAATATTCAAATTTGAAATTCCCGAGGAGCGTCTCAGATTTGTCTCATAGTCCAGCTCATTTTTGTTTTCACATGATTTGTTTTTCAAAGTGTGCACAAAACTAAAGGAGAGAGAATTCACTTCTTAAAAAACTGAAAATCCAAAAAAATAAAATGAAAAACATATCAAAATTATAGGAAAAATAACACTTTTATGAGAAAAATAAATATTGAATTTGACAAATGTCATCCAAGTTTTTAACTATAAAAATGCGGAAAAAAACACAATCTTAAAAATGTCATTTTCATGAGAAATCTCTATATTTTTGCGAGAAATTGATTTTTTTGCAAAAAAATAATTTTCACCAAAAAAAATTGATTTTCCAGAAGGTTGCAATGGTCTTCAAAGGTTTACAGAAGTGTTCAAAAAGGAGTTCACAATTTTTTTATAAGAATTTTGATTTAACGAATTTTTTGGTCCAATATTTTTAAAAAAATTAAGCTAAATTATTATTATTACTATTATTATATGTATGTATGTATATATATATATATATATATATTTGGTGTAGACGATATTTACAAACTTTAATTTATTTAATGATAATTAATTTGGTGTACATAAGTGTACAAAGGTGTAAAAACATCTTCAAAGGTCTACAAAGGGTATACACAACATAAATTTTAGGCAACCGACGTCGTCAACATCAAGTCGATCTCTGCCACTGTCACGACTCATTTCCGGGACCATGACCGGCGTACGAGGTGAAACGTCTATGGGAGCCCGACCCATCCCACACAAGACTCCATAGTACAGAACTTCTACCCAAATATCATATTTAAAGAAATATGAAAAACAAATAAAAGTATAATCTTTGTTTATTAAAACAAAACATATATAATATTAAGTGCGAAAATTATTTCAAATTAAAATATTTGAAATGTTAGAAACAATAACAGAAACATGAACACATCCCACAGGAACCCGGTGCAGAGCATCTAACAAATCATACAAATGGGCCCGGTCAAAAGGGCACTGACCGCAACATCAGAATCTCTCACTGAGCATCAAAAGCCAATGAACATAATCCACAAGCGTCACCTGCAACATGATAATAACATGGACAAAACAAACAAAGAAAAATGATCAAACTCTGTGAGTGAAGGACAACACTTCAAATCGCCTCAAACACGCCTCACAAAGACTGATTTGAATTAATCCATCTAGACAAATCAACTGTACCAATTTGTGGAGGTTGTCAACAAATCCATCTAGACACTAATATATTAATTAATCAAATTGGCGCATGGCGGGGGCACGTTGCGGGTAATAATAAAAAGGAGATGATGTATACAATTCATAATCCGTAAAATCAATAGAAGAGTCATAAAAAAAAAATTGGATCACTTCACATCACTTAAATTTTGTGCCTCAAATGAGAAGTGAATTATGGGTTTAGCTTTCTTATTTGTTTTTCTTTTTATTATTATTATTATTATTTTAATCTTGTCTTTTTGGTTGGTTTATTTTTTCCCTCTATATTTAAAAGAAGAAAAGACAAGCGAAGAAAAACCGCTAAAAAGCTAAAAGAAACCTCATATACACAAAATCAAAAGAGAGATCAATCTGTAGTTTAAGAAAAACAAAAAAAAAATAAAATAAACAACTTAAACATAATGAGAGAGTTTATTTCTTGGATATACTTATGAAAATCAAATAAAAAATAATTAACAACCGAATAAAACATACGATAGAAAAAAATAAAAAATAGAAAAGAGTATAGACAAAACCAAATGAGAGATTTTTTTCTTAAAAAAATATAACGAAATGAAAATTAAATAAAAAACAATTGAAAACTTGATTAAAAGCCATTTAAAAACCGAATAAGAACTAAAAAAATAATGTACTATTAAAAAACGAAAAAGAAAACTTGTATGCATGAAATCAAAAGAGAGAGGTAGAGAGAGTTCATTTTTTTAAAAAAAGTACATGTTGACAACTAAATGGAAAACTAATTGAAAATCAAATAAGAACCAAATAACAATTAAATGAACACCAGTCTAGATTTAAAAAACAAAACTAAAAAACAAATGAAAAAAAAACAATTGTAACAAAATGAGCTACTGCGCATTTTAATTTTTCTATCCATAGATTGTAATTTGGTACTCATTAGGAATTTTTGTTTGTTTTCATTTGGTTTTATCCATGAATTGTAATTTGGTATTTATTTGGTTATTTTTGGTTGCCATTCAATTTTTTCCTCCATTAATTGTAGTTTGGTATCCATTTTGTATATTTTTGGTTTTCTTTTTGGGTTTAAAACTGCACATGTATTCTTTTGGATTTTTCTTAGTTTTCATAAGGTTTATATCTGATTTTTTTCATAGTTTCGATTGTAATCCCAATATGGCTATCCAAGAGGTGGTGAATTGGATTTCTTGCTAAGTATAAAAAAATTTTAAAACTTTTTGCAATACTTTGACAAACAAAAATCAATAGCTCAATCCAACACACATAACAACAGAAGCTGAAATGAAAATAAGTAAGTGATAGAGAAACAAATCCAAGATTTATAGTGATTCAGTCCTCTTTGACCTACGTCCACTCATTTAGCCTCAACTAGAGAATTTCAATCCACTACCTCTTCCTCATTTGCGGGTGGAGGTAAACCGTTACAACCTCTTGTTTTTCAAGCTCACAAGAAAACATTTACAGCCTTTTGTTTTTAACTGGCTCAACAAAAAAACCAACAGCCACTTGTTTGTCAAAGGCAAAAAAAAGCAGACCTATTCTACTCACAACCTTTACAACCAAAGCTTGATTGCAAAAGGTTTAACAGAACGAGAATGATATTCTCACACCAACTCTCAAAGCAAGTAGCAACACAAAAGCTTAGTTGTGGTGTAAGAAGTAGAAAACACTTAGAGAGAGAAAATAAAGAATAAAATTCGTAAAGCTTGGGCACACACTCAATGCGTTCTCTACTTGCCTCTGGACTGGAGAAGTGTATTTATAGCTACTCTCTTAGAAATAGCCTTTGTGGGGCTCAAACAATCTGTTGTGAGAGAGCTGCAAATTGTTAAAATTGCTAACCACAATCCTTAATACGCTCATACTATAAGTAGTGCATGTGTAGTGTCCATTTCTATAAGAGTATTATGCATTGTGATCCCTTTTCTGCATGCATTGTATTACGCTCAGTATTCACTGCTTGATTTAATTAAAAACCTGGTATCTACTATGTGCATAGCATTTGTACTGCGGTCGTAATACTTCAGTTATTCGTGCATTGCACTACCTTCTACGGGCATAGAAGGACATCCAAGATTGCATCTTGATTTGTCACGTGATTGTGTCATATGGTGTCAGGGAATATTCAAATTTGAAATTCCCAAGGAGCATCTTAGATTTGTCTCATAGTCCAGCTCATCCAGTTCTACGTGCGTAGAACATAATCTTTGAAGTAATCTGATATGCCATCAAATATTCTCTTTTTGAATGTCTGACACATCATAACAAAATTTGTCGCCTGCTGGAAATAGCCTGTCATACCCGTCTACACGCATAATATCCCTTACTACGTGCATAGTACAAATCTTTTTTTCAGAATGTAGCTCTTTCCTTCTACACACATATTTCTTTCCAGTTTTGATTCAAGTCTCGTCTACGCACATAGTATTCCATACTGCACGCATAATATGTCATCTAAATCATTTTCCTCTTTACTACGTCGATTTCATCTTGTATAATGCGCACAATAGAGGATTGGACCATTCTGTCTTATGATATACATGGTATTGTGCGCATAACATCTGATATTACGTGCATTGTAGCCATTCTGAAAAACTTCAGAATTGCTTTATCTTTATCAAAGTGCATAGTTTAACTTTTTCAATTATTTTGTTAAATCATCAAAACTTAGAGGGAATTTTCATGTAGACCAAACTTGGTTCAACATCGATTGGTTTTAATTTTATATTTTGTTTGATATTTTGTATTTTTATTAAACTTGCATATTTATTAATTCGCTATTTTTTTTGTTTTCACATGATTTGTTTTTCAAAGTGTGCACAAAACTAAAGGAGAGAGAATTCACTTCTTAAAAAACTGAAAATCCAAAAAAAATAAAATGAAAAACATATCAAAATTATACGAAAAATAACACTTTTATGAGAAAAATAAATACTGAATTTGACAAATGTCATCCAAGTTTTTAACTATAAAAATGCCAGAAAAAATAAACACAATCTTAAAAATGTAATTTTCATGAGAAATCTCTATATTTTCGCGAGAAATTAATTTTTTGGCAAAAAAATAATTTTCACCAAAAAAAGATTTTCTAGAAGGTTGCAATGGTCTTCAAAGGTTTACAGAAGTATTCAAAAAGGAGTTCACACTTTTTTTATAAGAATTTTGATTTAACGAATTTTTTGGTGCAATATTTTTTTAAAAAATTAAGCTAAATTATTATTATTATTATTATCATTATTATTATTATTATATATTTGGTGTTCACGATATTTACAAACTTTAATTTATTTAATGATAATTAATTTGGTGTACATAAGTATACAAAGGTGTAAAAATGTCTTCAAAGGTCTACAAAAGGTATACGCAATATAAATTTTAGGCAATCGACGTCGTCAACATCAAGTCAATCTCTGCCACTAGGGACGACAATTGGTAGGGTATACCAATACCCTTACTCGTACTCGTATTTCATATTATGTATCTATACCCTACTCGTACCCGTGTGGGTGACAAAATTATTACTCGTACCTTACCCACAAGGTATTTGTTTACCCGTAGGGTACCCATTTACCCGTAGTTTAAATTTAATTAATTAACTTAAAAATAATATATCATCAATTTAAAACAATAGATTAAAAAATACATGAGAAAATATGAAATACTATATTCACACAATATAATATAAAAACTATAATTTGCAATCGAATGTAGTTAATGAAATAGTAATGTGATAAGTTATCACTTGATGAAAAATTTATACAAAAATTATAGTCTAAAATATTATACGAGGATAAAGATGAGGAACGTTTCCAACATTCGCATTGCAGCCTCTAAATTACAGCTTTTAGTTCTAGTCTGTTTCTGTGAAGAAAATATTAGATCAAAATATGTACTATTTATATTTGTGACAGTAATATACCAACATATGTTAGACCAGAATATATCAAAATGTCAAACAAAAAAATATTGTTCTTGAACTCTCATACTTGATTTGTTGGTCAATCAATTATTTGTTGTAGTTGACTTTGTAATAAGACAACACACATATTAAAAATAAATCAAAAAATTACTTGAAACAATTATTAATATCAATAAATAAGATAAAATATAATATCTAAAATCTCTAGGTCATACTCTATATCATCAAAATAAGTATCATGCTCATAAGAGATACCTTTGTTATGCCTACAATAAAATTAAACAAGTTATTGCAAATGCATAAATATACAACTATTTTTATAAAATTAAAAAAATTTTTACCTATAGAATTTTGTAACCAACTTTGAGCACACATTAATGCTTCAATTGTTTTTTGGTGGAGGCAACTACGATGAACACTCACAAGCCTACCACTCAAGCTAAATGCAGATTCAGAAGCAACAGTCAACACACAAATAGTAAGTTATATCCAGAAATGGATTGCAATGTCGAATACTTCACCCCATTTGTCTTCCACCACATAAGAATATCAAAATCATTGGAATGTATTAGAATTTCATCTTCAAGATAATGATCTAGTTCTGTCATAATTGTCACCTTGGTCCTTTTCTTACTTTGTATTAATGACATTAGATCACTATCATCAGATTCAAGAGTAAATGAGTTATAACCAGATAAGACTTTTACAGAATTTTTTCCAATTTTAGTCTTGTCATACACCTTTAACAAGTCATTTACTTCCTAACTTTCTTAATATGATGAGAAGCTTCTGACCCAAATAATTTTAAAAAATAAAACTCAAGCAAAGAGAATTTATACGAGGATCTAACACAGAAGCAATACCCATAATCTTATGAATCTCGCCCCAATACTTATCATACTTTTCTAACATTTTATCAGTCATTCTACTAATTATCTCATCATAATCCAACAACCACTGATTCAAATCAATCTTAATTAGACAAATTTTTCTGAAAAATAAATTTGCAGTGGGATATTTTGTTCCTGAAAATAATTCCGAATCAGTATAAAATGGCGGCAAAAGATCATTTTGGCAGCATGTATGTGACCCATGTTATTACTGTTGCGTTGGATTGGAACTTGGAAGTTGGAACGTTGTTGGATTGTGACTATTAAATGGACTTTTGAGTTTACTTTTCCCGGATGACATTTTGTAAAACGGCTAAGTTATTGATTTAAAAAAAAAAATAGCTAAGTTAAAAAATTTAAAAAAATTAGTTCCATGTTTTTTTAATTGAATGGCAAAAATAAGAATTGCAAAATCATATATGTTATACTATATATAGTATACATTGTTCGGTTACTTAAAATATTTTAAACATAATAATAAATTATTTACTAATAATTTAATTTGTTTGATGAAAAGTTGAATTGTTTAAGCAAGTGAATTATTATTGGTCTTGAATTGTGATTGGTCTTTTAAAGATTGCTAGGTTCAAAATATAAAATATTTACAGTTTATCTATGTGGTTGGCTTATTTTTAAGTTATTATTTATTTTTTGATCAATACAATTTATATTTTAAATAATTTATCATAAACGGTTGACTAAATATATAACTTCTATTTATATGTAGGATCATAACACAAACTAAATATCATGAACATTAAATTATAAATTCTACGAAAAATTTGTTGCGAAAGATTTCTTAAAAAGTTATTATCGTCTATTAGTTCTATGCTAAAAATCACTTTAAAACCAAAGGATGTTGATATGAATGACTAATGGGATATTGTTAATTGTATCATATCATGTATATATAACTCGGACTATGTCTCGGTCGGAGGTGTAATAACTTGATTTTTTTTTACTATTTTCTGGTAAATTTTCCGTTGAAATTTGTTTTCGAATTAATTATTTTTTACGCATTAATTTTAATTTAAAATATCATTAAATTAATTAATAATATTTTGGAGTGTTAAATTTTTCTTCGGTTTTAATAGGATTTTTGAAGTGTTTTGGGAAGTTAAATTGAGTGAAAATTGATTGGAATTGGAAAAAAGAAAGAAAATTGGAAGAAAAGAAAATGGGAGTTAGACTACAGGTCGTTCAGCATGTGAATCAAACGGCGTGTCGTCTGGCGTGTATGCACTGTCGTTCGGTTGAAGAAAAAATGATGCGTCGTTCGCTGGAAAAGAAAACGACATGTCGTTTGAGTCGCCAGACGATCGGTTGTTCGCGTCCGCAAGAGCCGAATTTTTAGTTAACAAAACGACGTCGTTTTGAGCAAGTAAAAACGAAGCCGTTTTGGCATTAAATGAGCAGCCCAGATTTTTTTTCTTCTCCTCTTCTTCGTTCTTTTCTTCTTTCAAACCAAAGCTCTCTCTCTCTCTCTCGTCTCTCTCTCTCACGATCTGACTCTCTTTCTCTCTCGTCTCTCTCTCTTCCTCGTCGGCCAAACGAGCTAACCGAGGTAATCTCTCTCTCCTCTTTTCTTTGGTGATTTTTCTTGCATTTTTTAGGAGAGAGACCGAATGAAAATTTTGATTTTTGGAGTCGTTCTTGGATGGTTTTCGGATGGATTTTTGTGGGGTTTTGATGGGGAGAGTAGGAAGAACATGAATCTAGGTTAGAAATGGAAGATTGGAGGATTTTTTATGAAAAGGGCAATTCGGTCCGAATTGATTTTGGAGCGTTTGACTCGGTTTTTGGATGAACCGATGTTAGATTTAGACTCCTTAGGTGATTTTGAGTTGAATGGTATGGTTGAAAATATTGGGTTATGCTTGGCTCGGGATTAGGGACCATTTGGTGTTGTTTTGTAACGAAATGACTAAAAATAAAGTTTGCCAAATTCTGAGCATGTTGAGGACTGAAACTGATATTG
>CAODLS011384640.1:0-10579 GCA_948243855.1 Flueggea neowawraea | reverse complement strand
AATTACTACAAAAGACAGGAAAACCTTCTTAAAGGGTTTGGTGAAGTTGATTCCTTTATTGAATTGGGTGTCATGCCTGGAGCTGTGACCGAGGTTTGCGTTTCATGTTGCTAGTTTTCTTTGATCAATTCTCTTGTAACTTAATGGTGCTAGGATCTTTTGTACCGTTAAAAAGTCGAGGGTTCTGGAAGAAAGTAACTATCATAGTGCGTCTAACTTTGACTATAATTAAACTATAAATAACAGTGTTTTTTCTCGATGCAAGTAATAATTAGAGGAGTGTTATGAATGACAGAAAGAAATGAAGCAAATAGCAAAAGCTGAGAAGGTAGCAATATATGCATCAAATGTGGCAAACTTGGTGCTGTTTATAGCAAAAGTGTATGCATCAGTGGAGAGTAAATCAATGGCAGTGATAACATCAACAGTGGATTCTCTGTTGGACCTCTTGTCAGGATTTATTTTGTGGTTTACTGATTACGCTATGAGAAGACCTAATCACTACAGGTATCCCATTGGAAAGCAGAGGATGCAGCCTGTGGTAAGTGCAATGTCCCAGGAATGAGCTCATTTTGTTCTTCTTAAAATCTGAGGAAAACTAATTAATGTGAGATTCTGGAAAGCCAGAAGAAGATGTGCATAATTTAAGACTCATTGAGTAATTCATCCGATGAAAATCGATTGTAGAATACTTTTATCAATGAAAAATACTCTCATTCGTATTCCTAAAACAGGAATCACACAACCATTAAGTTCCCATTAGACATAATTCCTGTTAGCTTCTTTATTATTTGCCAAGAGCTTATGCATATATACCTTTTGGTTTGGTTCACTTGAGCAATGTAGAAAGTAAATTGGTCATAATACTATGATATTATTATGTAGTAAGTCTAAAATTCTAATTAATTTAAAGGTAATGTGGCCAGGAGAAACTGGTTGCTCAAATTTTTTCAGGGAATAGTTGTTTTTGCATCTGTGATGGCAACATTAGGATTGCAAATACTGTTTGAATCAGGGCGAGAACTGGTCACAAAGGCATGCGAATTATGTTCAATGATATATCTTTTGTTTTTTAATTTAAAGATGTTAAGCAAGATGAGTGATCAATCAATGCAGAGTCAACCAGAAAAGGATGATAACAAGATGAAATGGATGATTGGGATTATGGTATCAGTGACAGTAGTAAAATTGGTGCTCACAATATACTGCCGCAGATTCAGTACCCAAATTGTGAGGGCATATGCACAAGACCATTTTTTTGATGTGATAACCAACTGCATTGGCCTAGCTGCTGCTGTATTGGCTATCAAATTCTACTGGTGGCTTGATCCTCTTGGTGCTATTCTTGTAAGTACACTCCCCCAATTTGCCCTTCATTTATATTACTAGCCATTCGTTAAGTCTGTATTTTTTAGGGATTTTTACACAAATACCTCCAATAATTGGAAATAATAAAAATATACACCCAACATAAAAGCTATTGCAAATCTATTGCGAGCAAAACTTACATAACATGTATGTGAAAATGTACATTATATGTATATCATATCATAACACTTATAAATGTTTGGATGTGGGAAAAACTTTTTTGAATATTTTTTCTCATCTTTTGAATTCTAAATTACTATAATTATACCAAGGTCCGGTAGCTCAATTGGTAGGACACCCTCCTGTTGATGCGTAAGTCAAGGATTTAAACCAAACAACACAAGAGTATGTGTGTTAATACCTCTCCATAGTGAATTGAGGCCGAACAAAAAAAATTACTATAATTGTTAGATAATTAATTAAAAAATCTTTTATTTTTAAATATCATCAATGTGCATAGAGTTTCACTCTCATGTTCAGATAAGTATTATCTAAATAAGTATTTATTTATATTCGTATTTAATAATATATGGCACCAAAAAACAAATGGCTGGTTTATATTAAATCGTATATGAAATGTAAGCATAATACAAGTATGATATCCCGCATTTAAAAACATGCGTGATAGATGTTTTTGTGAAAAAAAGAAAGTGAAATACAGTGCAATGTATCTTTTTTTTTATGGTTATTAATTTCATCTATAATTTTAGTATGATCAGTCAACTTTAATCTATAAATTATAAATTAATCATTCTTGGTAGTTGATTGTTTATAAAATTCTAAAATAGCCATTGAACGCTTATAATATGCTCATTCAAAAAATGTATTATGTGGATCAAATCAACAAAAGTAGACAGCTCGTAGTAAAATTAAAATTGTTCGAGCGTGCCAAAAAAATTAAAATTTCATAATCGTAGCAAAAAAAGTAGAGTAAAATTGAGTGAGCATTCAGATGTACGACTGGATTAAACATTGAGTATAATGAAACGACTAATTGATGGAATAAACACAACGCAGATTGCCTTGTACACAATAGTAACTGGGCAGGTACGGTGATGGAAAACGTGTGGACGTTGATCGGAAGGACGGCGCCGCCGGAATATTTGACATACCTAATATGGAACCACCATGAGGAGATAAAGCACATTGACACAGTAAGGGCATACGCATTCGGTTGCCACTACTTTGTGGAAGCAGACGTAGTGTTGCCGGAAGAGATGTCACTGTGTCAGGCGCACAACATCGGAGAGACCCTTCAGGAGAAGCTCGAACAACTTCCTCAAGTCGAACGAGCTTTCGTTCATGTCGATTTCGAGCTCACTCATCAGCCTGAACACAGGCCTAAGAAAACATAATTATTCTTATTACATCCTCATTATATGGCTAGTTATGGTTCAAGCTTCTGAGAGTTTTTTTAGCTTCAAACACAGTTTATGAGAGTTTTTTTTTGGTGATTTATCAGTGTTATGCTATATATATATATATAGATGTTTTAATTTGGTTGAAATGGAATGACGACTTTGACCACCTATCATTTGCTATAAGTCGAGAGATTAATTGGAGGGTACATAACTTTTTATGTTTATTTTGTTTTTGTTTTATTTATTGGGTTCACTATATAAACAAAGGAAATTAATAACGTCAAATTTTCGTTATTAAAAAAAAGGGTCTTATTGACGAAGTAATGACGAAAAATTTAAAATTATTTAATTGTGATAATTGTGGTATGTGGTGGACAAATTGTTAGATACGAAATACACATTGTCTTGCAATATTTTTTATTACTTATTGCCTTGCAATGACATCCAGTTTTATTCTGGTAAATCCAGTGGAACATATTTCCTCTAAACATTTAGCGGAGCAATGAAATTTCTTACCGGTGTATTAAATTATGATTTTTAATATTTTTTTTAAGTAAATAATTTTTACAGACTTTATAGATTTTAATGATTTTTACAGAATTTATAAATTTATCAATGACTTTCATAAATTTTATTTTTAAAAAAAATTATATAGTTTATAATTTGCCAATAATTTTTATAGATTTTATTTTAAAAGATTTTTATTGAGTTTATAAATTTATCAATTACTTTTATAAACTTTATTTTAAAATATTGTTTTAACAATTCAAATTTTTACTTTATCACTATCAAACAAAAAATATCTCAAAATTATTTCAAACTAATACAATTTTCTTTTACATTTAAAATAAATAACTAAAAACAAAGAACATAATTTACTTGACTTTTTTGTTATAATTCAAGTCTTTAATCTCTTCAGCAGAGATAATAAACGCAATTTACTTCAGTTTAGTTACGAAATAGAACAAACTAAAACAAGCAAAATCACCAAATGAAATCAGTTTTATAGTACATAAAAAACCCCTAAAACTCTGAAGTCTCATGATCCTCAAAGCATTTGTCTTGAACCTGTACCAAAATGGCTAGGTCCAAAATGCTCAGTCTTGAACTCTGAAGTATCAGAATTGATCCTTAAAAATCATAATCCAACACTCCCCTTAATTTAAAAATGAAAAACAAAAATGTGCCATTCCAGCTTAAAAAAAAAAAGAAAAATTTATGCTGTTGCTGATGGTCATCTCATCCACTAAACATAATTAAAATTAAAGTAAATAAGATCTTTATAAAGAGGGTGTTCTATCCAAAACCTATGACGTGGGTGTTGTTACCTATCTGTTTTGATAAAGAATAGGTTCACGGCTGTTTGGTTCGTAAATTTTTTGGTGGAAATTGGAATGGAAATGAAAATCGGATTCCGATTCAGATTTTTAGTATTTGATTCACACAAAATCATTCCGATTTTTACTCCCTTTGAAATCAAATTTCCCCTCAAATAAAGTGATTAATAAGGACACCCCTGTTAATGAGATATACATTACCTGTAATCTAACCTTTTTTTTTCAGTCTCTTTATTTGCTTATTATTTTATCAAATTATTTGCTTATTATTTTTTTATAATTTTAATAATAATTTTATGATATTTTATTTTATTATATTAAATTCTCGATCGAATATTGAAATCTTATAATCGATTCTGATCCTGTAGCACAATTAAACCAAACAGATAATTATGATAATCAGATTCCGATTCCGTATTAAACTAAACAGATACGATAAGAATCAATTTGATTCTGATTCTCTATATAATCGATTCCAAATTCGTTGTATTTTTTAATCAAACGCCCCGATATCCACTAATAGAGTATCTATCTACACGTTTTAATTCTTCCATGATTTGAATCAAACCTTTACGTGTTCGATACATGGTCTTTTTTTGTTCATGAGCGACTAAATTGTTAGAACAAGGATCATGTAACTATAATGTGTAAATGCAATCAATTTGAAACACGTTTTTCCAAGTGTAACTTACTTATGGGCATGATGGATCAAATTGTAGTCATTTTTTGCACAAGTGGATGTGGATGCACCAAAACTAATCTATCCACGCATCAAAAACTGGAAACATCTACTACAACCTATGCACAGTTAAATATTGTTTATTTCAACGTGTATGGAAAATATCATGCACTTTGTGCATCTTTTAAAAAGTTTACTTTATACTCCAACCACCTAATTATCAATGTGCTTAATTTTTATATAATAGTTTTTTTCATAAAACCAAAAAAAAAGAAAAATTCTTATTTAGACTTGGTACATATTTTCATATATGCACCAAGTCAATTAATACTTGATATGTTCTAACATTAAGTTAATATATTGGTATATAGTTCCACCTACTAATACAAATGTTGATTGTTCATTAATTTGGTGCATAGAAACATACACCAAATCTAAACAAAAATTTTCCAACAAATAATTAATATTCTTTACTTTGTTAACTAGTTAGTCGGAACGGCATACATAATCTTTTGATTATTATACTTATCAAAACAAAATCTTTGCTTATTATTATTTTTTTAGCCAATAAGAGGCGGGCCGATCTAACTTTTTCTAAAACACAGTAATAAGAAACCAGGAATGCCATCGTCACATTACGTTGTTCTGCTCAAACTTTAAAGACAGATTAAAACAAAATTATACACAATAATTAACATGAATGTATGAAGCAGTATATTATGTAGTATAATAACAATTAGTAATGCTAAATAACTTTTTTTTAAAAAAAAGAGTAAGCAGTGTGTATATTTGTACTGACAACAATCCACAATATTTGTTTGTTTCGTTTGTTTTTTTGCATGTTTATTTTGATTTTTTCTATTGTAACCACGGTACTCTTCCGCCGTAAATGAGGGTTATTAGTAAAATGTGTGAGGTGCCGTTCTTTTTAAAAGAAACGAAGAGTTCATTACAATGTGGAAATTTATGTGAATATTCTTATTCCTTGATATTATCTTCTTGAAATGGTCTTGCCGATGCAACGACTTGCCCCCAACAAAGATTATAATGTATATATTAATATCAACTCTAATATATAACTCTAATATATTTTTTCTCATTTAATTCAAATGGACAAACAATTAAGGCAGAATATCTAATAACTGATTATGAAATAGTTCGCTCCCTTTTAAGCCAGATAAGAGGAGACTCATGAGAAATGTAATAATTAAATTTGGTTGAACCCATTAATTAGTAATGTAAAACAATGGATTTTCTATGAACTAGTTGTATATATTATTTTATTTTACAAAAATTATTTAATTAGAGCTAAGTAAGCGCAAACGACTTGTTGTTTTCTTGTTCAAAACTTATAACATTTCATTTTTATTATAAAATAGGTATTTAGTAGTGGTAGATGACATGTTGTTTCTTTTATCGTTAAACATTTTATTTTTATTTTTTTTAGATATTCCTTTTTATTATTAAACAACATTTCATGAAGTTTTTGTTTTTTGCTAATGAAATTAATATAGTTAAAATAAAAAAACAAAGAAAAGGAAAGAAAAAGAGCCACGTTTGAAATAGCTCTCCCCAATAACAAGGGAGGTGGTTGTCTTCACGAAATCGTAACTTGCATAAAAATACAGCCCTCCCAAGGGAAGCAGGTATATTCAAGCGTTTCGTTGTTGTTCTTCAAGAGAAAATTTCGGTTTGTTTTTCTTGACAATATCAAAGAGCAAATGGAAGGAGGCTTTGGTGGTGGTTGTGAAGCAAAGCCACTCTCTCCGGCGGCGGCCACCACGAAAAAGGACCCATTGGCATGGAGATTAAACATAGACAACTTTCAAATATCTAAGGAGGACAACAACGCTGATGATCATCACGCCATTCCCTTCTCTTTCAAATCAAGTAACCAACTTTGCTTCGCTTTTACTATATACATGTTTCTTCACCTTTTTAACTATTTTTCTTTTTTCGTGTTTATTTCATGCATTAGAGAGTAAGAACTAAAAAACAGTTAAATGAATTCTCTTGTTATGCTTGCAATTTAAACTTGTAAGTACTGAACGAATTCTTTTTTTCTTTTTTTTGTTCATTTTAAATTTTGTGGTTTGAGAATAAGTTGAATTATCAAGATTTCAAAATTTTAAATGGGTAAACCACGTTAGTTATATTATGAGCGTTAGAACTTAGAAGATAAATATTTGGTTGGGATTTTATTTTTATTCTGTTGAAACCATTGTAAAACATCCAAATCAATATTTTTTGATACATTAAAAGCCTCATAATTCATCTGTATTTAAAAATTATATTGCTTTAAGATGGACACATATTGACATTAAACCCGTTTACATCCACTGGTAAACCAACTCTTCTGCATCGAGTTTATATATAAGCCTGTGTGTTGATAAATATATATCATCAAATTGCCAAACAAAACATTAAACGTTGCATTGTAACTGTATAGAAGCTTTAGGAAAGTTGATGATGAGTAGATACCAACTATGCATAAAATGAGAATATCCAGAGGCGATGTGTTCCATCACCATCCAACAATAATTGGTGGGCATTGATACCTTATCTACTATAAAGTTAGGCACAAACCTATGAGTTTACTTACCAAGCCATTTTTTCTCTCTAAAATATCATTATTACTTGTCCATTTAGAGTATTAAATCAATGGATCTACGCAGTCTATGTATGAAACACAGATTTTATAAGCTTTGCATGCACATTTAGTACTGTAAACTCTAGATAACATCTATCGGAAAACCTTGCACATTGATAAAACAAGCTTGGATATACTTCTTGTTGGGAATCTAGTATATTACTTTGAAGCTGAAGTCACTATAGCTAAGAACCACTTGTATTGCTATGTAAGGAACGGAAATACCGATTGTGGTCTACAAGTCTTTGTTGCTTTGTACTGATCCAATTCAGTGAGCTTTCCTCATAAATTTGGTCCCAATTCTTCTTGTTTATTCTAACCATATATGAAGCCACAAAACACAAAAATATAAATGGTTACCATTACATTTTCTGGAATTTACGAATGCAAGAACAATTTTGTCATGTTTTATTTTATCTTTGAACACTGAAAATGACTTCAATTTTGTCAGAATACATTTTTTTATATCAAATTTAGATTTAAAATATATGTGATGGTTGGCTTTTGCTCCGCATGGTTGGCAAAATTGGCATACCATTTTTTTTTGTAAGTGCAATTGGCGTACCTTCCACTCGCTAGTGCTTTATTAAATTTTTTTGAACAAGAAAATGATATGTAATTACATTCTTGTAATTAGGGAGACTGGCTAGCTAAATTTATTTGCAAAGATGAGCCATTTCTAGAAATAAAATTGAAAATATAAAGCAAAAAACAGAAAATTGTTTTCTTAATCAAACATAACCTAGAATTTTCCATTATTTTCTATATTATTTTAGAAAATAGAAACAAGATAAAAAACAAAAAATATAAAACAAAAAATTATTTTCTCAGCTAAACATAGTCTTAACAAAAAAGAAATTCCACAAAAATTGGGGAAAACAAGGTTTATGGTGGTCTATTATGATAATAATTTTTTACGATTGGATGGTTGCAAAAGCTCCTGCAACATTCGTTATCAAGATGTAATGTATTTTTATTAGAATTTATAATTTTATAATTAATAATTTTTAATACATAAAATTTTTTTATAACATTATCAAGAGAAAATTGTATATTAATAAAAAATATTATATTTTAATAAAAAATGTCGCAGAAACTCTTTTATATCCTTGTAGGAAATTATTATTAAGATCCTCGTGCTTTACACTTTCGGCTTGGGGATATTGACGGAAACTTCCCTCCTCTTTCCGTCCACATCCTAAATAAGTAAATTGACCAAAATAGTAGACAAGGCCATTTTTGGCTCAGTTTGCATTAAACAACTTAACACTTGCATGTCAAGCAATGGTTCCTGAAGCAGCGTCCTCATTATTCTAATGAGAAAGTTTATCTAAGACGTCCTAATTGCATATTCACTATTTATATAAATTTTAAATCTAATTTTTTTTTTAATTTCTTATGGTAATCTAATGATATTATTTACTTCTGTAATCTATAACAAACACCCATTGGATAATTAATTATTGGTGATTTTCTACAAATTTTTAAACAAGAAACGAAAATCTTTGTTTACTCTATTTGGAGTCCAACTTTAATGTCGAAAAATGAAAAAGAGAAAAACAAGTGAGTGGCGCATTATTTGATGGAGGAGGAGTAGGACAACTGGGTTTATTTAGAAGACACCAAAGCCCCCTCCCAACCAACACAAACGCCACTCTCTCTCACCGTCTTCTTTATTACTACTCAAACGTAACCAAATATGGCTTCCGTCTGCTTCCACCACCACCACTTTTGCCTTCTCCATTATAACCCTCCCAACAGCTCTTGCCTTTTTCCAAAAAAATTGAAATTCTGATTCAATACAACACAGAGAGAGATGGGTGATGATTATAATATACAGCTACTGCATCCTTCTACCGAGTCGCCTTGGAGATTAGATCCTCAGAAATTTCGTCTCCCACAAGATACACTCTCGTCTCATAATAATCGTAATGGACGTGGATTCTCTCTTCAGCGTCTCCTTCCTACCCCAAGTAGTAGTCTGTTTCTGTTTCGACTATAAGACTCTACACCGAGTCTTTTATTTTTATTTTATTTTTTTGCGAGAAAATTGGTGAAAAGTTTGAATCTTTTCGCAGGAGTTATGGGTTGAATAACCATGAACTTTTTTTTTTTTTTCCCATTAACAGATATATAATGATTCCTTAGAAACCATGGAATCCAGTCTGGCTGGTTGATTGGTAGTGGTGTTTTTATTTATTGAATGCAACCGGAGTGTCCACCTTATTCAGGGGTGTAATAGAAAGTAGAAACTGATGATACATTCTGTGATAAGTTTTGTAATGGTAACGAATCTCTTTTACAGTTGTAGAGTTTTTTTATAATGTTAAATCATAATTGAAATGACAAAAGATGATGTCATGTTTATATGTGAAGCTGAACACTGGTGTTAACGTTTTTCACTCTTTCGTTATGTTTTGACTGTTCTTCATTTGCTTACAAACGCGAATCGCTTTGGTCCCGTTACCGTTACATGATTTTATTGTTAAAATTTAACTCTGTGAATTTTTTTTTTGCATTTCTAAGAACTTGTTAAAGTTATTAATGCTAATTTAAGAAATATGTTTCTGTAATCTTTGATCGTTGTGCTGAACGTTTATGTTCTTTATCGAAAGTTATAAACTTTGCAGTTTAGACTCTGCGCGGAAAGGATTTTAGCTTTTTTTTTTTTATTTTGCAATTCTGTGTCGACACGTAACGATTATGAATCAGACTGAGCATGACCTCTTTGCATAATCTTATGACTTTGTGTGGTTTTGTTGATATGCATGCTTGTCGTTTACAGGGAAGCAACGCAAGGTGTCACAATACTACAAGAAACAGGAAAGGCTCCTTCAAGGGTACAATGAGATGGAGACCATGACTAAATCGGGCTGTCTCCCTGGAAATCCTACAGAGGTTGGTTTTCTCTTTTTCTTGTGTAACTGTTTTTCTGTTTATTGTTTGCCAGTAAATTTTCCTAGATTAAACAAAGCTAGTATGACTTTTCAGGACATGGTGACCAATATGTTTATATTTCTGATTTGCTTAATGTTTGCTTCTGATTTTATTGTATTCAGGATGAAATGAAGCAGCTGGCAAAGAGCGAGAGATTGGCAGTTCATATATCAAATGTGACTAATTTGTTACTATTTGCAGCAAAGGTTTATGCTTCTATTGAAAGTAGGTCTCTGGCAGTTATTGC
>CAODLS011384629.1:0-15829 GCA_948243855.1 Flueggea neowawraea | reverse complement strand
GCAGATTTTCGAACCCATATCGAGATATTGAACGAAAATGAAAGTGTTGACCTTCATTATAGCACTCTAGTGGTTAGTGTATTATCCGAAAACATTGAACTAGGAGAGATTACAATTCCAAAATTCAGCCAAAGAGCTAAGAGTAGGACAGTTTTGAAGGTGAGTACTAAGGTCAAGAATATAGAAGTTAATGAAGATGATGTGAGGGCATTGAAAGCAAATGTAGCAAGTCATCAGTTTGTTCTTAGTGGAAAGATTTGTTTTAATTACGGATTACTTAAAATAAATTCGGTTCCTTTTTTAATAGCTTGTTAGGATATCAGACAAGCTGATGTTGATATCGCAATGAAACCTGAGTGCAGAGTAAAAATCTTCAGTTTCAGGTAATGTTCAGAAATCTTCTTCACTTACATATTATTTGTTATTTTCAATACAAAGCATGTATGATCTATATCATTATTAAACTATTTAATTTTTTTTGTTTTAAAATCTCGCAAAATGCTTCAAATAGTTTAGATTCCAATATCATTTTATTGTTATTACAGGACATAACGTAATCAAGAAAATGGTCATGGCATTTCAGTGGTTGGTAAAGAAGAATCTCAGCAGGTTTAGAACATCTTTTTTGTGTATGTCTTTGGAATTCTTTGAGAGAAATGGTCCGACATTGTTAAGGGCATGTTAGTTCATCTACGGGCAATGATGGAGTCAGTATTTGGCTAAGGTGGTGTCAAAACAGAGCAAATGGAGTCGAGTTTAGAATAAAGAAGGGATAAAACAGAGTAGGTGAGATCGATAAAGTACCCTTGGAGGTCCGTCACCGGTAGGGTCAAACAGCCTGCCTCCACCATTGTCTGCCAGTGAAAATATATTAGAAGTTGGAGTTTTCCAAGTTCTATTTTCTTGTTTAATGTACTTTTTTATTTCATTTTAATTGAACATTCATTGGCTCTAATTAATCGACAATCGTCTGTGTTCTAAAGACTTTGGTGTGGTGGAAATGCTTGGCAAAAGATTGAGTGTTAAATGTTGATTTAATCACTAATTTTTTTGCTTAATTAGCGTGAACTGAATATTTTCTTGCTAAATAGCGAGTACATTTAACAAGAAAGTGTCGTTTTCGCTAAATTGCATACTATAAATACAATATCAGGCGTAAAAAAACCTTTATAATGCACAAAACAAATACCTCCTCCCCTCAAATTTAGTTTCCATCTCCATCTGGATGTAGTCATTTTGTTCTATTTTCTATTTTTGGCACTCATTGATGGATGGGAACTTTTTATATTCAAAAAAAATCTAACCATATTTTTTATATTATTAAGATTATAAAAGTAAAAATGACATCTCATTTTATTAATCTTTGTGTAAGAAAAAAAGACAATTTTTTGGGACTGTAGGAGTAATTTGAAACATAAATATCTTCTTATTTTTAGTAAATATAATTATTTCTATGCTGGTGGTATTGTTAATAATTAATACTCTATCTTATTCTTTTTTGTTAATGAGCTTGTGACTTATTGATATTTGAGCCACTCCAACGTTAAGTAAGTATGAGTTCAATTTCCGATAGGAGCAATTAAAATTACTTATTTAAAAAATGTTAATAGATGCTTTTGTATTAATTTCCGATGAGAACGTGATATGTATCCGCAAATTAAAAGCTACCAGAATGATATCTTGTAGGAATGATCGAGTGTGCAATAAAGAACGAACTCTTTTCCCTCTAATTACTAGAGGTCAACAACACACTACTTGGAGGGAGAGTGTTTTTCAGTTTTGTGTTGTCTGTAGTGACTAATGAGTTCACACTAATCAAGGTTTTAGTGCACTTATTTATATTAGTGCTATATAGACTCTCCTACAACATATGTAAAACACATTCACTAAAACACTTTGGATACTTAATCTAATTTGGGGTTCAGGCTCTACCCATAATTCTGCATGGGCGGACCTATTTCTACAAATAAATTTTGAAAATAAAATTTCTCAATTTAAGATTTTTTATTAGGGACAATTACCTTATATACTATATTTTACAACTTTTATTTTAAATGAACGGAGCCAACACTTTTTTTCTTAATTGGAGACTTCATTTTAACGTTTTGAACGGATGTAACTCTTACTCCGTACGGATTTTTAATCACTTCCCATTTTTCCTTTTCTCTCTCCTTTATTGTCCACGTTGATCTTTTTTTGTCTCTCTCTATTATTTTGCACTCTCTCTCCCTTTCTCATCCTTCTCTCTTCCATTTACCTCCATTCTCGCTGCCTCTTTCCTCTCTCCCTCCTTTGTTTTGGCCTTGCCTCCTCACTCTCTCGTCTCCGTCTGCTCGACTTCACTATCTCGATCTCTCTTCTCTTTTGGTTTCTAGTCTATCTTTCGGTTTCTTTCACTCTTTTTTTTCTTCTTCGTCGCTGGTTTCATCCTCGTTGATCTCGTTGTCTCTCTCTTATCCAAGCCACTCTACTCCCTCTCTTCTGTGATCTTGTCTCCTCAGCGCTCTGGTTCCCCTCCCTTTCCTCCTCGATCTTGTCTTTCGCTCTCCTCTGTGCTTTCGTTCTCGTTGTTCATCGTCAATGGGCACCAGATTTGGTGGCTCATTAGGTGGCGGCTAGGGTTTCAAGAAAAGAAATCTTATGTATGCTAAATTTATATATTAATTCAAGCATAAATCGATAGCATTTTGGCCCTAAGTGTACTTAATTGTCCACGAATTTATACTCTTTTCGTGTTTTATGTAGGTTGAATGAAAATGCATGAAATGTGGTTGAAAAGTGATTAAAAAGGCATGAAAAACAAGTTCACAAAAGAGGCCTAAGAGATGAAAAGAAACGAAGGAAAACTCGACTCAAAATGAGCAACATTCGTCGTCACACCCAGCGGTCACGACCGTGATGAAAGGGTGTGATCAACAACCAAAATGCCAATGGACCAGAAGTAAATCATGTTCATGATGGTGACTGCGATTGTCACGACACGTTTGCGGACCATGAACGGCGTACGGGGCGAACTGTTTATGAGAGCCCGACCTATCTTGCACAAGCCTCGGAGAACAAAAACATACTACATAAGTACTTTTATCAACTAGCTTATTAGCCATGTTAAAACAATTTAACAGTAATAAGTTTGAAAATAATATCCTCGAATAATAATAAGTATAGCTACGTTATCAAAATACTAAATAAATAAATATAATTAAGAACAATTAACCAATTTATTATCAGATACAAAATTCATAACCTACTATCCGATGTTGAGCATCTAACGTAAAAAAATTCGACCCGAACAATAGGGCACTCACGGTTGACAAAGGCATCTCACTGGATAACTAAATACCTGAAGAGTAACCTGAAACATAGAATAAAAATAAACAAGAAAAAGAAAAGGGGGTAATAACCCTAGTGAGTAGATAAACACCTCAGAGTGGCTCTCGGCCCCTCAAAACGGTTTTGAAAACCTTTAAAAAATACCACATGCACTATAAGTGTATATACATATACACACTATATACAAAATTATAATTTTTCCGAAAATCATTTCGAAATCCTTCACAAACAAAACAGACAATAAACAATCATACAAACTAGCTAAATAAATGTCTTGGATAAAACATTTAGTTTTCAGAATATGAATTAGCCAAAATATTTCCTTCCAAAGCAATTACAAAAACTCTTCCTTATTTTCCCAAAGTATTTACAAAGATTAATATTCCAAAATATTTTCAAAAGGAAATACCAAAGTATTTTTACGGAATCAGAAACTTACAAGCAGAGTCATCTAGACTCGGATATAGCCAAAACATTCCTTTCAAAATATTTACCGAAATTCATATTATTTTCCAAAAAAAATTCAGAGATAAATACCAAAAGTTTAACGGGACCTGAATCTGACATGTAGAGTCAACCTGACTTGGTAATAGCCACAAAGGCAAGGGTTAGTCACTTAGGCACCATGGTATAGCCACTAAGGCAAGCATAAGCCACAAAGGCATAAAGTATAACAACTTAGGCGAATGATATAACATCGGTGTATCAAAGGCTACGCTACATCGTAACTAGGTGTCCCAAATCAAAATGTTTTATCGAAAAACATATTGAAATGCTTATCAAAATATCCAAATAGAAAACATACAGAACAGATAAATTATTCACTGAAATATATCAAACTTGCAGACAAAATGTTTGTCCCAAAATACATTACAAAAGTCTTAATGCAGAAACTTACTTAAATTAGAACAAAACATTCGTTTTAGAAAACATTCTTAAAACCAAAAGAACATTTTCTACAGAGTATATCATGAAATCCATAACATAATGTTTATTATCCAAAATCAGAATAAATATTAAATCATAATAATTATTTTCAGATCCCGTCAAAATTCTTAAAAGAAATCTCATTTCCACAACATATGTTTTCACACAGATCTAGTTTTAGAATTTCTTATCATTTAATTATTCTAGATTACATGTCAAGTCCATACACGTAAAAAACATATAACTTTAGGAGACATAACCTATGTGTCTGAAGTGGCTACCACACTCACCTGGATGTCGAACAAATAGTCCAATCGCTGGTCACCAGGGAATAATAGATCACCTCAAATATCTAACCGAGCTGAATACCAAATTTATTACAATATAGTCAAATACTATACGATGACAATATAGAATATACATGCAATGCAGATGCTCATCCCAACCCACGACGAATGAAAAACCTAATGCGAATGAATATCCAACACTCTCGCCTCGAAAACTCAAACATCTCGTAGAATTACAGTTTGGTCCCCCGAACACTATAAAATTATGATATAGTCCTCAAGACATGGCAAATTACAAAATAGTCCTCAAAGTATTCTTAATTCATCTACTAATCCTCCAAGTATTTAGAATCTCCAAATTGGTCTCCAAACTCTCAGAATATGCAAAATCACATCTTTGGCCCCCCTTGAACCCTGGCTTACTCGAGTAAGCCAAAGTGTGTACTCGAGTAACCGCCTACAACTGCTTCCTCGATTTAGTCAGGTGCTTACTCAAGTAAGTGCCATTCCCAGATTTCTCCAAATCCGTCTAACTCCGATTTAACCGATAAAAATCTTTACCAATCACCCACATTATCTATAATCAATCTTCTGAACACGAATCTAAGATCAAATCCATCATAACAACTTGAACTTATCCAAAATCGACCAAAAACGAGATGATTCAAACCTGTTTATGAACATCCTTAATTCTTATGATTTCAAAGGCACGATCTAACAACCCCAAACCATCCTTGTAATAGAGAAATCATGAAATCAACCATCGAACCTTTTACCCAAAACCCTAATATGAGCAATCTAGAGTAAATGAGGAAAATAAAGGTGTAGGAGTACAATCTTACCTCAAAGGACGATTAGGAATGATGGAGGACAACCATAAATGATTTCTGGGCAGAATTAGAGTGATTTGAGTGAGAAAAAAGGGTATGAGGCCGAATGAGTCAGTTGGGGGGTATATATAAACCCCTGCAAAAAACGACGAAGCATTCAACATTTTGCCTCGCTTACTCGAGCAAGAGGATTTCTTACTTGAGTAAGACTTTCTTAGATATTCACATTGAGAGTCGGCTTACTCGAGTAACAAAATTGCTTACTATAGTAAGATCTTACTCAAGTAACACGGTTTGCTTACTCGAGTAATCCATAGCTCATCTTACTTGAGGAACACACTCTGGTTACTCGAGTAACTCCCTCTCTAAATCATTAATAATCCACTCAACACTCTAATCGTTCAAGATCAAATCGAGATCAACTAAACAACAGAATTTTTGAGAAACTGACATCCTCAACATCTCTAAGCACCAATAGTTAGGATCAAAATTAAATGAAACAAATCAGGACTGATCGGAATATTACAAAAGATAGGTCAGAAACAGACAGTGTATTACATACTTCCCTCCTCAAAAGAAATTCATGCTCGAATTTTCAGAAGATTTAGATTGAAAAGATTACAGAGATGCATAGAATGCTATTAGAATTCTAGACCTCAATCTAGTCAAAATTTGATATTCCAAAATTGCAACTCAACATAAAACTCTAAATCATGTCATACTTCATAGGTCTGACAGATCACTCATAGAGAAATGAGCTATCTCTCAACTAACGAATCTAGACTACTCATACCCAAATATACCGATAGACAAAGAGGATGCACACCAAGCAGATGTAGAGACAAAAGGTACAAAAACATACAGAGACAAAGATAGATGGGAAAGACATGCATATCGACAGAATCATACAAGATGATTCTCAAGCACAGTTCAACAGAGTGAAGTTCCTCTAGAACTTCCACTGACACTTAGCAAAATTTGGCTGCTTGTTCCACAACATGATACAACCTGAATGCTCTATCAAACGCCTATACTTGGAACGAAGATTGGTATAGTACAATTCAAATTGGGTATACCCTCAACTAACATCAGAGATCGAATACAGAACGGATTCGAGACAAAGTTCTTAAGAACAAACTCAATATATCAAACAATGCAAAGATACAGAAAAGTCAAAGGTGCATATTCTCAAAACCAAAGAGTTATATGCCAAAGAACACAGACTTAGACTCTTATCAAAGATCAAACTCCAAAAGTTCCAACTGACAGACAAACATATTCGGATATTGTTGACAGAGATATCATAAGGATCCAAAAGGCATTAGACTTCCCGATCAAGTGAAATCCCAAAAATTTCTTAGTAACATAACTAAAAATTTTGCATCGCTATCATGTGTCCCAACTCATTTATGAGCATTTGATACTTGTTTGGCATCAAGACAAATATGATTCACCAGCACAACAAGCTATTCTTTCTTCCATAACCACTGACTCACTTATCGAGGTACAAAATTAGTTTCAACCCAACGGTTGAAAGCTCACTCGCTTCGCAAAGTGATTTTATATGACTTACCAAGTCAAAACCCATTTCATACCAAATATAACACCAAATTATCAAACATCTAACATCTTCATACCAGTTGCCAACTCATGCTTACCCAAGTAATTGCATAATCCCGAAACTCAGATTTAGCTAAAACATAGCTAGTCAGAAGTGACAGAGGTTCTAAAGACTTTCTAATGAACATCATCAATCAAATATATTCCAAAAGAATGTGAAGCACAATGGAGTGTGCAACACCAGAGTCAAACAACATGCTTACAGAAATATATAAAGGTTCAAATGAGCATATCTAAAGATATAAAGAAGTTCAAAAAGGGTATCTCCAAAGATGTACTGAAGTCCAAAAGGATGCATACTGAAACATACATAAGTTTGTAGAGATTCAAAGGAATACATTCAAAGATTTACAAATGTCCAGAAAAAGAAAAGATATAAGTTGTTATAGCAACTGAGGCTTGAACCTTCTAACGAGTCGGATAATAATCCTGAAATTGACTCCCTCCTATTGCGCCATCATGGCCAAAAGGAATAAGGTCTTCTGGTTGTCTATCCATAAAAGATTCTGAAGCACCTCTAACATTACTCGTACCTCCAATCATAGGTCGTCCCTTTTAGGACTCGATAGCAAGTTTGTGAGGACAATCAACTATCATGTGTCACGGCTGTACTACCCAAGGTGTTTCCTCTCACACCTACTACACCAAGGAATTCTTCTTATGCTTATGCTTCCAACACTTAGAGTTCCGCTTTGAAACTCGGCTCGTACACCCGATTGTGTCGTATCAACATTCTGACTGTTGCTATACTACTTTGACTGCCCTAAGAAGAAACTGAGTATTTTCCAGACCAACTACTTTGACCTATACTCTGATGGCCAATCATTGTTCCTCCAGTTCTACTCTTTTTAAGAGTTTCCTCTGGGTGTCTCTCATCGACGTACTCAATAGCACTCGTGACCTCAACAATCTTTCCTACTATTTTCAGTTAAAGAGCTGCTATTAGCCTAGCTTTCCCTGGTAACAAGCCCTTCTGAAATTTTTTTGCCAATGTCGTCTTAGTACGACATTCCTTAGGTGCATACCTATTGAGATCTCTGAACTTCTCTTCATACTCAGACATGAAAATCAGTGAGCTCATCCGCTTTCTTATCGCTAATACTCCGAGAAAGGATAGAAAGTATGAGCTCATTCCTGAACTCTGTGAAAGAGATGTTCCTTTTTCTTTTAAATCCTTGCCACCATACCGTCGTACGACTGCCCAGAAGAAATGTCGCATACCTGATCCTTTCGTCTTCGTTAGTGTAGTTTAGAGCATCGAAATAATGCTCGAGTGTAAAGATAAAATCTTGTATGTCCTCTCCCACTGTGCCCTTAAATTTCGATGGATCTAGCCTTAGGAAGATAATCAGAAGGGTACCATCATCCATCTCTAGCATAATAGGTGCAACTGTCGGAGCAGTTGCTGACTGAACTCTGGCTGTCTGATTAGGAGAAAATTGATCGAAACGATCAAGAAGTCGAGTAAAATGATCAAAAATTTCAAATAGAGCCATAGACGGTGGTTGAGGTGCTAAAACTGTGATATCTTGTGCACCTAGGCAAACTGTTGCCTAGCTACTGATAGACTGGCGACCTAGGCAAACTGCTGCCTAGCTGCCTCGTTAGGTCTTCTCTAACGTCGTCACATCTCTACAAACAACAGACATATGAACGGATATGCAAAATGTCAAAATGCATGCTATTGTCACATTATCAACGAAATACTCAAAAGAGTACACAGAAGCAAATGCTTAGAGTGATATATGGAGACAAATTATACTGACTCGACCAAGAATACCTAAGCTCCACAACCGACCTAGATAATACGAAACCTAATGCTCTGATACCACCTTTGTCACAACCTGTTTTTAGACCTTGACCAATGTACAAGGCGAACCGTCTACGAGATACCAACCCGTCTCGCTCAAGCCTTGTAGAACAAAAACATACTACGGAAATTATTTTATCAACCGTCTCATTAGTCATGTTAAAACAATTTAACAGATATTGAGTTTGAAAATAATATCCTCGAATAATAATAAGTATAACTCCGTTATCAAAATACTGAATAAATAAATATAGTTGAAAACAATTCACCAATTTATTATCAGATACAAAATTCATAATCCATTACCCGGTGTGGTGCATCTAACATAACAAAACTCGGCCCGAACGATAGGGAACTCACGGTTGACAAAGGCACCTCAATGGATAATTGAATGTCTGAAGAGTAACCTGAAACATAGGATAAAAATAAACAAGAAAAAAGAAAAGTGGGTAAGAACCCTAGTGAGTGGATAAACACCTCAGAGCGTCTCTCGGCTGCTCAAAATGGTTTTGAAAACCTTTCAAAAATACCACATGCACTATAAGTGTATATATATATATATACACTATATACATAATTATAATTTTTTTGAAAATCATTTCGAAATCCTTCGCAAACAATACATACAATAAATAGTCATACAGACTAGCTAAATAAATGTCTCAGATAAAACATTTAGTTTTCAGAATATGAATTAGCCAAAATATTTCCTTCCAAAGCAATTACGATAACTCTTCCTTATTTTTCCAAAGTATTTACAATGATTAATATTACAAAATATTTTCAAAGGGAAATACCAAAGTATTTTTACAGAATCAAAAACTTATAAGTAGAGTCATCTAGACTCGGATATAGCCAAAACATCCCTTTCAAAATATTTACCGAAATTCACATTATTTTCCGAAAATATTTTCAGAGATAAATACCAAAAGTTTAATGGGATTTGAATATGACATGTAGAGTTAACATGACTCAGTAATAGCCATAAAGGTAAGGATTAACAACTTAGGTACCATGGTATAACCACTAAGGCAAGTGATGGGTTGCATTTTATGCATGTTTTAGATTGCATTTTAGGTTTGTCTTGCATTATAAATTGTTATTATTTGTGTGTTTTTAGGTTTCTATACTTTTTTACTGTGTTAGATGGAATATTGGTGAAACACGAATAATTGTGTATTTCAATTAAAAGTTGTATCTCTGTGTGACCATGCTATAGTTGACGTGTGTTCACCAAGTTTAACCATGTGCATTGGGCTGCATTTCACACTCATGAGCGATGTTCTGATGACTTTTGAAGGTCTACAACTCAGTTTTGTTATAAGATCAAAATAATTATCTTTATTATTATTATTATTATTATTATTATTAGCTATTTTTTAGGGATTATAGGTTTTCCTAATTAGGTGATGCATTTAAACAACTTTTTCTCTCTCCTCCCTCATTCTTTCATTCACGCATTCTCAATGGGCAGCCACCATTCTCTCTCAACTTTGGTTTTCTTTCCTCTAGCATGTTTAACTAAACAACTTACTAGTTGAGATATTTCTGAGGTTCGATCCATTATAGTTGTGAGACTTTGGTTTTATTTGGTATAAAGTATTTCGAGTATTTATTCAATCTTTGTACCTTAATTCCTTTATTATTATTATTCATATTGATTGCATGATTTGGCCAGTTGTGTGATTGAATGGATGATATATTGTTATTTAGGATTGATAGTGCGTCACATTAGTCTTAATCTAGGTAACAGACAATGTGGATGTATGTGGTTTGAGCATTATTCTTTGTTGTGGGGTTGAATAATCTACTTTAAATGAATCATGACATTTTTAGTTTCACTAGCTAGGATATGGTTCTCTTTAATTCGTACTGCTGTCATAGATTAAATCTTATCAGGGCGTCTCAGGGGTTGTCTAGTGGTTAGAAAAATAGTCTACAGAGCGTCCTGGGGCTATCGACCAGGTAAGAAGAGATTGGTTAATCGAGTGCATCACCGTTATTTACAACTCTATCTATTCGAATGCTTTATATTTATCTTTTGTGTCTATGATCAACTAAATGGATTGAACCGATGAAATACATTGGCTAGACTTTTCTTAATATTGAATTGATCTTAATTTTATTGCTACTGTTTATTTTTATGGTTGCGAATTTTAATTTCTTCTTGCTTTCTGTTTCAGTTCTCAACTACATTTTCAACAATCTCATTTTACTTTTCTATTTCTGTGATTAAATAATTTTTTACCGGTCTTTATGGATTGACCCTACTCATTGCTTTACTCTGTTTTTAGTGTTCATGAGGAGGTTAATATTATTTTGGTGGTCTGACACGTTATCAAATTTGGAATCGTTGCCAGGGATCAGTGTTTCAAATTTTGTTTATTTGGTTTTACTATTGATCTTCTCTCTGTCTTGTATATGTTCTTCTTTGTTTACAGATAGCCTTCTGTATGATCCAAAGATAGAGAATACTGCTAAACATTTGAGAAAAGAAGCTAGATTACGTAGAGCAAGAGCTTTTAGTTCTGAAAATTCAGTACCTGAACCAACTAAGAGTGTTGTTGTTGCTGACACTGATTCAGAGACTGAAACAGAAATGACTGACGATAACAATAATGCTCGTCATATTTTTCCACTTGTGCCTCTACTTGAGCAAACTTTGAGAGACCTTGCTACACCTCCTATTGCTCAGCAACCTTTGTGCATTCAATACCAACCTTTCGCTATTCCGTTTAAGTTAAAGTCTGGCTTGATACAACTTTTACCGAGATTTCATGAGGTAGAAAATGAGGATCCAAACAAACATCTTAAGGAGTTCCACACTTTTTGCTCTAGTTTATACCTCTAGGCTTTCTGGAAGAACAAATCAAATTTAGAGCGTTTCCCTTTTCATTGGCTGATCGAGCAAAGGAGTGGTTCTACTATTTACCATTGGGTTCAATTGCTACATGGGCTAATATGATCAGGTTGTTTTTGGAATGGTTCTTTCCTGCCTCTAGAGTTACAAACTTGAGAAGGGAGATCTACAATATCAAACAAAGAGATACTGAAACTTGATATGAGTACTGGGAGAGATTCAAAAGGCTTTAAGCAAGCTGACCTCAACATGGTATTTCTGACCGACTCCTAATTCAATATTTTTATGATGGTCTTCTTCCTTTTGGAGCGCAGGATGTTAGATGCTCCTAGTGGTGGTGCGATCATTAGCAAGACCTAAGGAAATTCGAGAATTAATTTTTATCATGGCTACAAACACACAGTAGTTTAGTTCCAAGGTCGAATCCACCATAAGGCATATCAATGAGGTAAGGACTAAGACTTGATTATATTACCTCTTTGTTGCTTCAAACTGTGTCTGTTGTGAACAAACTATCTATTAGTCAAGGGCAAACAGTGCAGAGAGCACATGTGTGTGGGATTTGTGGTGTGCAGGAACCCCAATAGATGCATGTCCTTGTTTGCAAGAGGATGTTGTTGCTGAAATAAATGCAATGGGAGGTTATATGCAGAATTATTGGAAGAAACACTACCCCTACTCTAATACATACAACCTATTATGGAGGGATCATCCAAACCTAATGTATGGAAATAACAACAATTAAGCTCTGAATGTTTCTCAACAACAGTATGAGCCACGACCTGATAAGTCACAAGGACTAGAAGAAATTATGAAGAACTTGGCATTGTATACTCAACAGCTTATAGCTTCCACACACAACTTTCAAGTTCAAAATGAGGCAAGTATTTATGAACTGAAAGATCAAATGAATAAGCTAACCACTTCTATGAACATGCTTGAAAATCAAGGAAGATTACCCCCTAACCTGAGATAACCCAACATAGAATATCAGTGCCATTGAGCTTTGAAGTGGTAAAGAGATCCCTAGTGCTAAAAAAGTCACAACTCTGCGTGGCCACACCACAGTGCCTAAAACTGAAACAGAGACTCCAATGAGTTCAAAAGATGTACCAGTGGTTGTGAATCCTGAAAGGCCACCTTTTTCACAAAGATTAGCAAAGAAAAAGAAGGTCTTGGATAATCAAGAAGTGTTGGAAACATTGAAGAAGGTGGAGATCAACATTCGTATGCTTACAACAATTAAGCAGGTACCTCATTACTGCAAGTTTCTAATAGAGCTGTGCACTAGAATGAGCAAGCTGAAGGGTAATGAGCGAGTCTGCATAGGCAAAACTATCTCTGCTGTGTTGCAGAAAAAAATGTCCATCAAGCAGAAAGATCTGGGTATGTTTACTATACGCTGTAAAATTGGTAACGTTGGAATAGATCAGGCTATGGGTGATTTAGGGCTTTGATTAATTTGATGCCTTTGTCTGTTTATTCTAGACTAAATGTTGGACCATTGAAACAAAATGGTGTTGTACTAACTTGCTTGACCGTTCTTGTGTCTTTCTTAAAGGTGTTCTAGAGGATGTTTTGGTGCAGACGAATGATTTAGTTTTAACTGCAGATTTTTATATGTTGGATATGAAAGATGATGACACTCCCAATTCAAGAATGTTGTTGTCGTTAAGGAGATTTTTTTTCTTCTAAAAATAGCCCGCACAATGATAAATGTGCATGAAGGGACTTTAACCATATAGTTCGATGGTGCTAGAATCGAATTCAATATCAACGAAGCAATGAAGCATCCTAATTATTATTCTTCTATTTTTGTTGTTAATTGTACTAACCCATTGACATAAAATTTTTTGGAATTGCATGGTCATCATTTGCAGGATGTTAGTGCAATTATGGTGAAAAATAAGGAACTGAAAGAAGCTGATAGTCTGAGTGCTTTACAACTAAGCAAGAAAATGACAATAAGAGCTCTAAAGGTAAATATTTATTTAGTTGATACAGCCAAGCGTGAGTCCAAATCTGTTAGGTCCTGGAAAAATATTGCACCAAGAAAAAGAAAGCAAGAAAGGAGCGTGTGGTAAATGTTCCAAAGGAGAATTGTTCCATAATTCATGAGACATTGCCACCAAAGAAGAAAAATCATGGTGCAAAGACTTATGTGTTGAATGACAAGAAAGGATGAAGATTCAACTCTGTCTAGCTAAGACGATGTTAAAGAAGCTCTTCTTAGGAGGCAGACCAAGGTTTTTATTGTATTTCCTTTATTTCTGTCAATTTCAGTTAGTTTCAGTTTATTTTTTTATCATTTTTCCTTCAAATTTTTTGTCCAATCTTCATTTCTTTGATTTTATCACACTTGGTCTCTAGTTCTTATTGCATTTTAGTGATTAACGTAATAGAGATGGAGCACAACATCAGAGCCTTCTTCGTTTGTTTTAACGAGTCAAAGCTGTACCCATTACCACAATCTTCACCAAACCAGAGAATCTTTTTTTTTAACCCTCCACTTATTTTTTTATCTCTATTTTGTGTTTTATACATTGAGGACAATGTAGATTTTAAGTGTGGGGAGGGCATTAATGTTTGTTTGTTTAATTGTGTTTTTTTGTTTATGCTTTTTAGTTTCCATTGTGTTTCGTATTTTCTTGATTGTTCTGTGATTTTTTTTGTTTCTGTGATTTTTTTAATTTTTTAAATTTTGTTTGTGTTTTGCATTTTGTCTGTTCATGTTTAATTTAGGTTGCATTTGTATGTTGCATACACGAATTCCCTACTGAATTTTGCAATTTTGGTGTGAGTTTGTCCTTAAACATTAGATAATTTTGAACGTTAATCATCTTAAGGTCCAAAAGTTCTAATATACCCACATGTGTAAAATTTTGGATTTCTATGCATCTTAGATTTAACATTAAATAGCCCTTAGTAATAGAGCCGAAAGGGACTCAATAGCTAGATTTACACAGAACCCTTTAAATTTTGAGACATAAACACTTTATTTTCTTGATGTTAGGACCCTGATAGGATTTGTTGTCGAGTACATTTTGAAGACCACACTATTTCAATTGAGATGCTGAAACAATGAAAGACATTATTTGTTAGCCATTTGAATTACCTTTTTCTTTCAATATCTACCTTTTATATTTATCATTTGTTTACTCCTTTTGAGCCTTAGACTTTTTCTTTGATATGAACCCAATTAACCATCCTTATTTTATTCTAAAATTTCAACATTTGAACCCTTAAGTTGAGAGATATTTTTATTAGTGATACTTTGCCAAGTAAATTTGTATATTAATGCTTTGATTTGCATTGATAATATACATGTCTTAGATATGGTTTTGTGCTTATGTTACGGTCAAAGTGTGGCTGCCCGGTTTTGTTATATATGCCACTGTGACTTTGCTTTACTATAAAAAAAGAAAAAAAAAGAAAAAAAAAAGAATTGTGATGAAAAGTGATGGAGTAAAGCAACAAAATTCATATAGAATTGATTTTGGGCAGCCTTGTTTTATTAAGAAAAGACATGTGTTTATTTATTTTGCATTAGTTTGGTCGTTGCAATATAGTGGCAAGTATCATTGGGAGTATCATTGGGTTTTGTTATTGTTATCTCAACTTATTAAACCCAACTTTTAGCCACGTTACAGGCCTCTAAAATTCTTTTTGATCGGTGTTTTGGTTGAATTTATTAGTGGTTATGATTTGACTTTATGCAGCGTAAATTCTTCACCTAAACACTTGACAGATAAAGTGAAACTTGTGAGGGTATGAATTTGACTATCCATTTTGGAGGCATTACTAGAGTGGAGACAATCTCCTTTTAGGTGATTGCCGACTGTCCTGGTGATAGTTGTGTTTTCTTTTGAATATTCGATGCATATCGATTTGGGTTTAACACCTTGTAGAGGTAAAAAGGTTGATTGGGATTTAAGATTCTTAATTGTTCTAAGTTATAGAATGCTTGAGGACAATCATTGTTTAAGTGTGGGGATATTTGATGGGTTGTATTTTATGCATGTTTTATATTGCATTTTGGGTGAAATAAGAAGAATTGAAGCTGTTTTTGTGCATTTTAGTCAAAAGACGTATCTCTGTGTGACCACACTATAGTTGACGTGCGTTGGCCTAGTTTGGCCACGTGCATTGGGCTATGTGCGACACT
>CAODLS011384576.1:0-31508 GCA_948243855.1 Flueggea neowawraea | reverse complement strand
CGACAGAGATCGGGATGCAGCGATCACTCTCTCTCTCTCTCTCTCCATCACACATGTGCATATAGGGTGTTAGAGGATGAGATCTTAATAGCTCATCAAGTTTTGTACCAAGTCTGCTAGACTTGACTTGTACTATATGTTGTATATTACATGTTGACGAATTTTTATAGTTTGGTCATATTTGTGTTGGTAACTTGTACTTGTTGTAATGTCGTTGATATATATGCAAATGTTGTTATATGTTACCGAGTTATGTAAATATATGTTATATAGGTATGAGTGTTACAATCTGCGTGTCATGGCCGTGACAAATTTTTCCTAAAATGAGATCCGAATTCCTCCCGTGTCATGATCGTGAGATAGACTATGACAGGGCACCACCGTGATGTTTGGACTGTCACAGTCCTGACAATATTTTTCCCCATTTCTTCTCTTCACCATTGTTTGTCACGGCTGCGACACTTGGCTGTCACGGTCGTGGCACCTCTTCTTCCCTTGTTTCCTCTGTTCTCATCGTCCCTTCTCATGTTTACTTGATGCCTATCCGCTTTAAATCTCTTTTTTGTACCTCTTTAACTTTTTTTCCTCCAAATTGTCTCATCCTACAAATATCACAAACATCATATAAATTTCACCATAAACGCATGATTATAGGATGAGAACAACAACATTCTTGCTTGATTAAATGCATAAATTTAGGACACATCAGGTTACAAAAATAATATCTAAAGCTCTTGTTTTAAAGCTTAAACCTTTTTTGGGTGGGTTAATTTCACAAAACCAAATTGCTTTGGTCCCGAGTAGCTCATGAGTGTCTCCATAATATGAAAAAGGGAAGAAAAGGTAGTGTGGGGGATCTTCCTTTGAAACTTGACCTTTACTAGACATACGATTGTATCAATTGAGATTTATATATAAATGTCCTCCAAATGTTCGGGTTTTCAAGGACTTGGTGTAATTGAATGTATGAATACATTTTTTTCAGTTACCTATAATATTGTATTCAATGGAAAGCCATTACATCCTTTCACAACTTCGAGGGGTTTACACCAAGGCGGCCCCTTATCTCCTTACCTCTTTTCTATTTGTGACAAAAGAATTTTCCAGGTTAAATGAGCATAAAAAAAAGGAAGGTCTCATCCAAGGCTTTAGAATTAATGTGAGGTGCCTTTTCATCACCCAGCTCCAATTTGCGGATGTCACCATTGTGTTTAGTAAAGCAAGGGAGGAAGAATTCAATCAATAGATAGAGGTGCTTAACAGATTTTGCGAGGTTTCAAGCCAAAAAATAAAATATAATAACTCATCGATGGTGTTTAGCCTCAATGTGTAAGCAGAGATAAGGCAGACCATTCTATAACTACTTGGTTGCTTAGAAACACATAGTGGTGATGATTATTTGGTCCTTCCATCTATATGGAGAAGGTCTAAAAAACAAGTTATGAGATTTTTTGTGGATCGAGAGAGGGCAAAAGCGCAAGGATGAAAAGAGAAATTTCTAGGTCAAACGAGCAAAAAAATATTTGGTGAAGACGGGGCTTCAAGATCTACCTACTTATGTTATGTCTATGTTCAGACTTTTGGTTGACACGATAAACAAGATGGAAAGTATTGTGAGAAAGTTTTGGTGGGGAACAAACATCAACGCAAAGACTATACATTGGATCGATTGGCACAAATTGACAACTTCCAAATCGAGAGGAGAAACGGGTCTTAGAGAGCCCCAATTATTTGATCAAGCTCTATTGGAGAAATTAGCTTTGTGGACTAAGAAGAAGCCAGAAGCTCTTTGAGTTCAAGTCCTAAAGGGCCAATATTTTCATGGTGGAAATGTTATGACTGCTCGAAAAGGGGTTGACTCATCTTGGATTTCGAAAAGCATTTTATGGGATAGAAATGGTTTGAAATTGTGGCAGAGACAGAATGCTGGAGATGGGTCATCGATACCAATATGGAGTACGGAATGGGGTCCAAGGCTGTTGGGATTTAAAGTCTGCTCGCTCAGGAAAGAGACTGATGATGCTATTACAGTGTCGGACTTGATGGATTCAACGAGTCAAGGTTGCGATAGAAGGAATCTATAAGACCGATTCACTAATGGGAAAATATAGGAGATACAACAAATTCCTTGTTGTACTACTGCTAGAGATAATAAGGTCTGACATTTTGAACAAAAAATGGCATGTTCCCAGTTAAATCTTATTACCACACTCTTAAGGAAAAAGCTGAGATGTAAAGAAGAGGCATACATCGTATTTCCTTTGACGATGGAGATAGAAACATTTGGAACCACTTGAGGAATTTAAACATTCCTCCTAAACTAAACACTTTGCATGGACACTTCTCAAAGACGAAATCGCCACAAAAGAAAGCTTGTTTCAAAGAGGGCTAGTCGTAGATAAGGTATGCCCAATCTATTCTGTAGAAGAGGAATTTAATTTATCATATATCTATGGCATGTTAACACACTAGACCTGTTTGGATCGGAAGCTCTCTTTCAATCACTCCAAATCCGCGTATGTTTTGAGAGTTTAGAGCATGGTGGGAATATCTTAAGGAAGAGCCTACTGGAACTTCTGGCATGGTGATGAAGAGGTTTGTGATGATTTGTTGGTTTATTTGGAAGTCAAGGAATAAGAAGGTCTTCAATATTCAAACTGATTCGGATCCTCACAGCACATTGCTGCGAATTAATAAGTACATAAGGGACTTGGATATGTTTTTTTTTTAGGGGGTGGGGGGTTGATTGATCAGGGAAGAAGAGAGGAACACGATAAACACTGGAAGAAACTGATGTATGGATTTATAAAGCTGAATTGTGATGCTTCTTTTCAAAAAGACTGAAACCTTACAGGGATTGCAACAATTGGTAGAGGTGAACATGGATTTTTCCCCTGGGGGTCGGGGTGATTGATCAGGGAAGAAGAGAGGAACCCGATAAACACTGGAAGAAACCGATGTACGGCTTTATAAAGGTGACTTGTGATGCTTCTTTTCAAAAAGACAGATACCTTACAGGGATTGCAACAATTACTAGAGATGAACAAGGATTTTTTCGGGGATGGTTTAGCGATCACACGACAGACGAGAAGTGCTTTGATTGCAGAAACGGATGCTATCCGGCAAACACTTTGTTAGGCTATTGACAAAGGCTAGTCCAAAGTCATCCTAGTGTCTGATTCGAGAGTGGCAGTTCATGCAATTACAAATCACAAGAAGAAAACACCATGGGATATTGATAGCTATTTTGAGGAGATTCGAGGTTTAATGGCAAATTTCAGCAAGTGATAGATAGAATGGATTGCTAGAGATGTTAATAGAATTGTTGATTTTGTTGTAAAATCTGTAAACTTTGGAAATTTACCTTTGGACTTGATCTATAATCACCCTAAATCCAGTCAAACATGGCTTAGGGCTGACCTTGATCATGAATAAATCAGTTACCGTTTGGAAAAGAAAATGTCAATCTTGGACCATCCCATAGGTCTATGCTTAACCACCTCTATGGTCATGCTTCACAAAATTTCTTTGTTGGGGTCGTGATGTTGCTTATCCCTTCCATTGCTGCTATAGTTGTTGTTATAAATATTTATCTTTATAGTTCAACAAATTAACAACTTTTTTTTAATTCAATGCCATCTATATTATGTTAAATTTGATCTAAGAATATTAACAATATAATGAAGGATATGAAACCCCAACTATGAAATGTCATAGAAACAACCTCATCTACTGAATAAGTTGCCATATTCGCAAACCTCTTAGCACATACAATTATCACACTAGTTAAATTTGCTAAACTGGGCTTGCAATCTTTCACCATCGAACCAAAGCATATGAATATAAAATCTCTACCAAATTCAAAGCCTGCACAATCTTCGAACAATCTATCTCGACAAATACACACTATCGCCTCACGTCATTTATTTAGCTCAAAGCTTCTCTTGCAACAATACATCAACAACTTCTGCTCCAGTATGACTTCACAACCTCCTGCTGCTTCTAAGGATTGATAAAACTATCAGAATTATGCACTTTCAGCCCTTCTAAGGTACAAACAGATTTAAACTATTACATACAGCTCCCTCCACAACACTTCCCTTATTTGGCCAATTTAGAGCATGTTGTTGGCCATCTTATCTTATCAACCAGTTGGGAAACCCAATAGAACCATTATTTATGTAAAAATGATGGGGGCTTTGTGTTAGTTTTGTGTCCTAGTCCAATTATTGATATACATTGTCATTATATTTATTATTTAATAAAGAGGCACTTCATTGCATCTATGAAATATTATACTATGTTTTATAAAGATAAAACTTTCATGAATAGTTTATTCTTCCTTATGTCATCGAGTGTGACTTGATAGTAAAATCATAAAATAAAAGAAATACTATTCTAAATATCCTTAATCGATTGTTATCATGGGAATTATAACAAGCCAAGGTTAGTATGTTGCTAAGTAGATAATCATTTTTTACTAATTATGCATATAGAATATCACTTAGAATATAGATGCATGTTAGGGAACATGTATTGGATTGGCCCTCTATGAAAGCACTTCATGGATCAATGTCACAAGTAGCTTTTATGCAGTTGTGATGTTTGAGTCCTCTGACTAAAACTCACTATCGATTCTTACATGAGGAATCACATGTTTTATCTTGGTCAAACGTCATCTGTAATAGGATAACAATAAAGGCCATGATTGGATATGTCATGAATCTTGTAGAGGAGTGATAGTGAGAGTGATGGATTTGTTCCTCTTATGAAGAGTGATATCTTTAGACCACTTGATGAGTAGGATTGATGGAATATATGCATACTCAAATTAATTGATAAAGGGTTATCAATGTCATTTGTTATATCAATCTACTTGGGATCAAGAAACGCATTAAGTATATAAGGTTGACATGTCATCATACCTTATGCTTAATATAGATATCGTGAGACAAAAGGACTAAATATCAAACTGTGAAAGGTTAACTCGGATCACCGAATCCACTTGGTTTTGGGTTGTCATAATGTATTATGGACAATGGTCCCAAGTGTTTGGGACGAGGTCTATTGCCAATTTCGAGTGGGCCTATTGGGTCACACACCAAAACAAATTGGATTGGATTACACGTGTTCTCTCATTTGGTAAATGAATTATTAAGATAATTAATTTGATTAATTATTAATAATTTAGGGTTTTATTTATGATATAAGATATTATCCATTAATATAATAGGCTTTTAATATAATTCCATATTAATCTTGTGTTTGGGTTTTTTTTATGTGTGACATAAATTCAACCCATAGATATTAATTATAGAATAATTTATTTGATTATAATGTATCATATAATTAAAATCACAATAACTTAATAAAGCCCTAACATAAATTTGGCCACCACTCCTATTTTTTAGGAGTTCTTATTCTTGTGTGAAAATAAGAGCTACACCCTAATTAGTATGTTTAATTAATTAGGAAGCAAATATTCTTCTGTGACAAGAAGAGACAAACCCTAGTTGGACTAAAGGGGATTAGGCACACTCTTCCTAAAGAGGGAGAGAGGCTTAATTTGGTTGCCAAAGAAGGAAGAGATTTGACCCGAAACAAGGAAAGGAATTTGGCACACTCCTCCTTGTTTATGGTTAGCTGAATTCTTCTTGGACAAGGAAAGGGTTTTAGCTAACCCTAGAGCACCTATTTAGGCCTTCCCATATGACTATAAATAGGAGCACACCCTAGTTTTATTTGGTGTGGCATAGTCGAATTTGTGAGTGTCACAAACAAAGAGAGAAAACTATTTGTGAGAATTAGAATAGAGATTCTAAGTGCTAGTACACTCCACCAATCCAAGCAAGTTTGTTTGTGTGGATACCTTTAGACACGTTCGCGCAAAGGCAACGTGAGAATTTGTGATTCGTTTTTAACACTAAAAGCTACATCAACACTTCATTCGTTCATAAATCAAGCTTTGGTTTTAAGGTAAAACCCTAACCCTTATTGTTTATATCGATATGCATGGATCCTTAGTGAAATTCTAGGATAAATTTTTTGTTATTTCCACAGTGTTATCCATTAAATGAATGTCATATCCTAGTTACGAATTCCAACAGTGGTATCAGAGCCGCTTGCATTATCGACATAACCGATTCCTTTTGCATGCAATATGACTGTGTTGTTTGTTCTATTTGGCCTTATTATTATTTTATGATATTTTTGCTGAATTAATGATAAATGTTAGGATTTAATTTATCAAGATAAAATTGGAATTTTATTTGAAGGCCGAATATGGTTGATGAATTTGCATAGGATGTAAAGATTCACTTAGAATGTCGTTTAGGGTTTTGTACATGTTGTTTTGTAATAAGATTACAAACAATGGATTGGATTATAATTTGAATATGAGATCCAAGTATTAATGAGATTAATACATATTAGGGTTTTAAAATTAGCAACTTGTTTTATGAGCAATGCAAATCAAAACCCCTCACAACCGGCTTGCGAAACCATACACATCCAATGTTTAATCAATGTAATTATTTGACTAATGGCATGATGTTTGTTTATGTTCATAATGTGATTATGTTTGAATGGTGATTCAATATGCATGGTGCATGACATAGCCTAATAAAACTTATGTGATTGGGTTTTTATTAAGGGTTGTAATATTTTGGCCGAAGGTGCCTATTTTAAATACGGCATGCGTGTCATTTTTTGTGAGTGTGCCTATTCTTCTTTTAGTATAGAATTTGTATATATACATTATATGTGAAAGAAGATGGAGGTCATTTGTGTCACTACCCATAGTCGGCCCCGTGAACAGCGTACGAGGCGAACTGTTTATGGGAGTCCAGCCCGTCTCGCACAAGCCTCTGTGTACAGATATTCTACCCGACTTATCCAATTATTTATTCAAAAATATTTATATAAAAAAATGTTTATAAATGAAAGAAAATCATATATAGTCCGATGTCGAGCTCTAACGACCGAACAAAAGTAGAGTCCAAACGAGGGACACTCACTATAGTCAAAAGGTACATCACTAGGATTGAGGTACAGATCAGATGTCGAGTGTCCAAAATGTCACCTATAAAAGAGGTTTAGGATGGACAACATAAGAAAAAGGGGTAAGAATCCTTAGTGAGAAAACGACACTTTAGAGAGGATCCAGGCCTCACAAAAACTATTTTGAAAACCCTTTAAAAGTACCACACACGAGTATACAGAGGTACCATATAGTATACACACTACATACATAATACATTTTCTAAAATTTGTTCTCCAAAAAAAATGCGTGACATTTTGGCTACATACATAATACTACATACAACATGCATTCAGACAATATATACATCTAGGTGGATTCATAGTACGCGATCAGTATCAATATCCATATAGCAGTGTGGACTCCGCCACCTGGCTGCTCAATAAACGCGTGTATCTGGCCGGATACATGGTCATCCCATTACCCCGATAACTAGGGCCTTGACAAAGTATTGGTATATCGAAGGCTACGTACCCTGTAGCCGGGTGTCCCCATATTCTGTGTGATACATACATAGTATTGTGTAGCCAATCATGCATTATATTCCCTTTATTCTATGATTTACAAAATACTCTTGTATATATATACCAATATATACTTTAGATTTTTCATAGCAAAATGTTGGTTATTAATAATCATATAATCTCGATTATTAATTAACCCAATAATTATTAGTCAATTTCATATCATAGCCAGACATATCAAAATAACATAGTCAATTTTGAAGACACAGCCTATGTGTCTGAAGTTGCCATCTCACTCACCTGGCATCCAACGCTGAGGATCCAGTCAAACACCGCTCGTGGGTGGCTACTCGTTCGGGCAAGCATACGGAGCTGTACAGATACAGACATAGCAATTATCAGAATGTGGTACTGTGGCGGCACCAATGCATGGTATGCAAATGCAAATGATGACCATCAGAGTCACTGAAAATCTATTTTGGGAGTGAATCCATCACCCTCGACCCAAAATATACAATCCACGTAAAATTACAATTTGGTCCCCGACCAGTGTAAAATTACGTTTGAGCGCCCGAGACTCAACAAATTACAAAACAGTCCCCGATGACTGCTGGAATTACCGACTAACCATCCATAAGTTAGAATCCCCAAATTCTATCCTGAACTTCCAAAAATCGCAAATTAGTAACTGACTCGTCAAATTACAAGTCAGTCACTATGTTTCAAAAATTACAAGTCTATACTTCAATTACCCAAAAGTTACTAATTTGACCGTGACAAAAAGTATTTGCAAAAATACCCAAAAATCTTTCCGCGACAAAAATATTTGCAAAAACAGACAAATTTCGTTCCGCTAGATACCCAGCAAAATAGAACATACATCCCGACTCTAATCGACCCCCTGAGCATGAATTTAACTTTAGATTTCACAAATAAACTCTCAATCATGCTCAAAACATCAAAACCCGAACTAAACCCTAGTTCATTCAAAAAGTCACCAAATCATTTGATTCAAAGCTCGAATCGTGTTTATACAAGTCCCATCTAACCTATTCTAATATCCCTTAGCATTTATTAGCTTATAATCACAATAAAAACCAAACCTAGATGGATTCGGCCAAAAACGCACCTCATCAATCGATGCATGAAAATGAGTTAAAAATGAAGAAAGGATGTCGATCTTACCTCATAAATGGATTAGGAACATTGGGAGAGCAATGTGGGAGCATTTCAGACCGATTAAGAGAGATTTGAGTGAGAAATTATGGTGAGAGTCGAGTTTTGGCCCTATTAAGAGCTGCACATCGAAACGCACCATTTCGACATTTACAAAGGTAGCGCACGCCATGCACAATGACAACGTACGTTGTGGTTATGCACAACGTACATTGTACCTCACAATGCACATTTTGAAGCATCCAGTAGCCACATATTCAAAGAAACACAACTAAACATACATCGATCATCCTCGCATCCCAGATAACGTATGTCGTACCTATACAACGTACGTTGTGTTGCTTTTTCAGATAACGTACGTCTTCCTCACTCGACAAAGTAGATTGTACTCAAGTCAATGCACGTTGTTCACTCTCAAGTCACATACTTGACATTTCACGCTTCCTAACATACATCGAACCTCCCTCAAGATTCGATAACACCTAATCCTCGACAATACGTTCGACTATCCTAACGATCAAATCGGACTTGGTCAGAAAGCTACAGTATTCCTAACGAAAATGGGCAAAATATTACATACTTCCCCCCTCAAAAGAAATTTTTCCCCAAATTTCCAAGCAACTCAGTCAGAGCTAACTGCACTAATACCACCTTTGGTATCAGAGTACACTACTACCCTAGACATACAAACTTAGGCTTCTAAAGGAGGACCAACTCAGTAATACCCTCAACAGACACCATGTTGAAGTACTCAGGAGTAACTCCAATCTCAGGTCTCCATGGACACCTCATCAACTATTTAACTCACTCGATCCCAATTTGCAAAATGATCAGAGTATGCTGAACAGAAATGCAATAATGCATGAACAGAGATAAAGATAGAAGGTATCAACCTATGAATCTACAGAGACAAAAAGGTGAGGATATCTACACCGCATCTCATCATCGGCCTCCCAAGTAGCCTCCTCTACAAAATGGTGTCTCCAAATCACCTTCACCGAAACAATCTCTTTGTTTCGAAGTCTCTTGACCTGCCGGTCAACAATTCGTACTGGAGTCTCATCATAAGACAAGTTGGGTCTAACCTCGATTGATTGTGGTGCCAAAATATGTGATGGATCAGAGACATACTTCCGCAAAAGCAATACATGGAACACCGGATGAATAGAAGCAAACTGGGGCGGTAGAGCCAATTCATAAGCCACAGCCCCAACTCAGTCGGTAACCTCAAATGGACCAATGTATCTCAGGCTCAACTTGCCCTTCTTCCCAAATCTCATGACGCCCTTCATTGGCGATACTTTGAGAAATACATGATCACGAACCGCAAATTCCAAATGTTTACGCTTTGGGTCAGTGTAACTCTTTTGACGACTATGAGCAGTCTGTATCCTCTGTTGGATCAATCTGACTTTCTCAGTAGTATCTAATATAAGATCTGGACCCAATGGCTCCCTCTCACCGACTTTGGTCCAACACAGTGGAGATCTACACTTTCGGCCATACAACGCCTCATATGGTGCCAACCCATACTTGAATGGTACAAGTTGTTGTATGCAAACTCCACTAGAGAAAAATGAGAATCCCAATTCCCTGTGAAATCCATGGCACACACTCGTAACATATCCTCAAAGGTCTGAATCGTGCACTCAGACTGACCATCAGTCTGTAGATGAAAAGCAGTACTGAAATCCAATCGAGTACCTAACTCTTCTTACAGCTTACGCCAAAACTGTGAAGTGAACTGATGTCCTCTATCTGACACGATAGAGGCTGGCACACCATGTAAATATACAATCGTGCCACTCCATATGTCATCTTAACAGGGAGAAAATGTGTCGATTTGGTCAATCGATCAACGATAACCCAGATGGAGTCATATCCCGAAGATGTCCTCAGTAGCCCTACTACAAAGACCATGGTGATGAGATCCCACTTCCACTCTGGAAGTGGTAACTACTGCATCAATCCAGAAGGACACTGATGCTCGAACTTAACTTGTTGACAAGTCAAGCATCGGCTGACAAACTCACTAATGTCATTCTTCATCCATGGCCACCAATAAGACTCTCAAGATCCTGATACATCTTAACGTACTCAGGTTGGATAAAATATGTGGAGTTGTAACCCTCGGTCATAATCTCCTCAAGCAACCCATCAGAAGATGGTACGCACAATCTCAGCCCAAACCAAAGGACTTCAGAGTCATCCACACTGAACTCTAGTATACCAAATGATCTAACTTTATTGATCAAACTCTGCATCTCAGAATCCTCCTTCTGAGCCTCTCAGATCCGATCTAACAAAATAGGCATTGCCTCAATGTGACCCAGCAAAACTCCTGAATCATCGAAATGTAACTCAACTCCAGACTCCATCAGACGCTATCATTCAGACACTGCAGGTCGTCTCTCCATGGAGATATCAGCTAAGCTACCCACTGACTTCCTACTCAGTGCATCGACCGCGACGTTAGGCTTGCCAGGATGGTATGTTATGGTACAATCATAATCCTTCAGCAACTCTAGCCAACGTCTCTGCCTCAAATTCTAGTCTCGCTACCCAAAAAAGTACTTTAGACTCTTATGATCCGTGAAGATCTCAAAAGTCTCTCCGTACAGATAATGCCTACATATCTTGAGTGCAAACACTATTGCCACTAACTCCAAGTCATGCGTCAGGTAGTTTTGTCCATGCCTCTTAAGTTGTCTTGATGCATAGATGATTACTTTACCATGTTGCATCAACACAACCTAGGCTAACTCTCGATGCATCGTAATACACCGTCAATCCTCCAAAACCTGACAGTAACACCAACACTGGCACACTCGTCAAACACTTTTTCAGTTTTTGAAACCCGTCCTCACACCTATCAGACCATACGAATTTAGCTCCCTTTTTATATCAACCGTGTCATAGGAGCTGCAATCCTAAAAAAATCTTGGATAAACCTCCTATAATACCCAACAAAACCAAGAAAACTTCGAATCTCTGTAGCGGTCTTAGGACTCTCCCAATTGAGTACTGCCTCCACTTTCATAGGATCTACCATAATTCCCTCTTTTGACACTATGTGTCCCAAGAATGCCACTTGTTCGAGCCAAAACTCGCACTTCGAGAATTTACCATATAACTGATGCTCTCACAAAGTCTGCAAGACTGAACTCAAGTGATCCTTGTGTTCCTCTCTACACTTCAAGTATATCATAATGTCATCGATAAAGATAATCACAAACCAATCCAAATACGGTCTGAACATTCTGTTCATCAAATCCAAAAATGTCACTAGTGATTGGTCAAACCAAACGACATCACCAAGAATTCGTGGTGACTATATCTAGTTCAAAATGTTGTCTTAGGAATGTCCTTACCTCTAATCCTCAATTGATGATATCCCAATCTCAAGTCGATCTTAGAAAATCATTGTGCACCCTGCAACTGATCAAACAGATCATTTATCCTCGGAAGTGGATATCGGTTCTTCACCTTTACCTTGTTCAACTGTCGATAATCGATGCACATACGAATGCTCTCATCCTTCTTCTTAACAAACAGCACCGGAGCGCCCCAAGAAGAAATGTTCGGTCGAAGAATTCCTTTATCTAACAACTCCCTCAATTGAGTCTCCAACTCATTCAGCTCAGTTGGCGCCATCCGATACGGTGGAATCGATATCGGATCAGTACCCGACTGTACCTCAATAGCGAATTCAATTTCGTGCTCAAGTCGAAGTCCTGGTAACTCTTCAGGAAACACATCTAAAAACTCCCAAGCTATATGTACATCTTTCACTCTGCCCTGCTGGCTATACTACGCTATGGCTCTGAGTGCTTTGGCTAGACCTCTGCCCTCTAGATGAATATCGGCATCCCTGCTCCGACCGAGATCCCTGGTCTCAGCCCTGATGCACCCTCGGATGTCTCTCATCCATATACTTCATCCCCCTTGTAGCCTCCGCGATCTGCCTCACAGTGGCCAACCCCAAGGTCACTACCACTCTGTTGATTGTGGGTCGTAACCTATCCAAAAACTTCCTCGCCAACACCTCCTCTTCCTGGCTCTGGGGAGGCGCGTACCTACTTAAATCCTTGAACTTGTCCTCATATTCTGTCGCCGACATGCTCGACCCCTGATGAAAATCAGTGAACTCATTTGCCTTCTTGTCCTGAATGCTTCGAGGAAGGACATATACGATGAGCTCCTCCTTGAATCTAGCCCAACTAAAACCTCCTTGAGCCTCAAGGCTCCTCCACCATCGGGTTGTTCGGTGAATTAGAAGAAATGCACCAAGTTTGACCCTACTGGCATCATCAGTAATGCCCCGAGCCTCAAAACGATGCTCCACCTCTAGGAAGAAATCATAAGGATCCTCTCCCATCACACCCAAAAATCTATGAGGCTGAAGCTTCATGAATCTATCCAAGATATCATCCTTCCTAGTTCGTGGTGTAGCAGGCAACCACTGGAGCAACAACTGCGACCTCCTCTGGCTGAAGTGGCTGATCAGGTGGCACTACTGGCGAAACTAAAGCTAATGTTGCTGGCAGAACTGGCTGATCTACTATCGGCTGCTCTACCGCTGCCTGACCCTCTAAGCTCTCTCTAAACACTAAAAAACTCGGTTCATACACTCAAATATCTCCATCTGAGCAGTAAGAAGCTACTGGAGCTGAAGCTGTTGCTGAGGGACTAGCGTTGTGGCCTCTGGTGCACTATGTGAATCATACAGATCCACAGCAGACTAAGCAGCGGAAACGATAGGCTCTCGTCTAGGTCTACCTAGACCACAACCACGACCATAAGCTATATCTATAGATGTAGATAAATATATATGCAGATGACAGAATGCTACATGGTTTGCCACAGTAACGAGACATTTATCAAAAGGTTGTATAGAAGCAATTAAACTAACTCGATCAAAGATACATATGCTCCGCACCGACCCCAACTATATGAAATATACGAAACCTAGGCTTTGATTGGCGTACGAGGCGAACCGTCAAGCCTCTGTGTACAGACATTCTACCTGACTTATCCAATTATTTATTCAAAAATATTTATATAAAAAACATTTATAAATGAAAGAAAACCATATATATATATATATATATATACATGATAAAGATATAATATCAGTAAAAATATAAAACCGTTAGAAATAATGTAAACATCCCAAAACACAAAAGAAGTGTAGCTCAGTATCCCAACAGTAGCCCGATGTGGAGCTTTAACAACTGAACAAAAGTAGAATCTGAACGAGGGGCACTCATTATAGTCAAAAGGTATCTCACTAGGATCGAGGTACGGATTAGATACTAAGTGTCCAAAATATCACTTGTAAAAGAGGTTTAGCATGGACAACAGAAGAAAAATGGGTAAGAATCCTTAGTGAGGAAATGACACTCCAGATCGGCTTCATGCCTCACAAAAATTGTTTTGAAAACCCTTTAAAAGTACCACACATGAGTATACAGAGGTACTATATAGTATACACACTACATACATAATACATTTTCTGAAATTCGTTTTCCAAAAAAAAATGTTCGCATCCATATCATACAACATGCATTCAGACAATATATACATACAGGTGGATTCATAGTACGTGATCAGTATCCATATCCATATAGCAGTGTGGACTCCTCCACCTGACTGCTCAATAAACACGTGTATCTGACCGGATACACGGTCATCCCATTACCCCGATAACTAGGGCCTTGACAAAGTATTGGTATACCAAAGGCTACGTACCCTGTAGCCGGGTGTTCCCATATTCTGTGTGATACATACATAGTATTGCATAGCCAATCATGCATTATGTTGCATTGATTCCATTATTTACAAAATAATCTTGTATATATATACCAATATATACTTTAGATTTTTCATAGCAAAACGTTGGTTATTAATAATCATATAATCACGATTATTAATTAACCCAATAATTATTAGTCCATTTTATATTATAGCCAGACATATCAAAATAACATAGTCAATTTTGAAGACACAACCTATGTGTCTGAAGTTGTCATCTCACTCACTTGGCATCCAACTCTGAGGATCTAGTCAAACACTGCTCATGGGTGGCTACTCGTGTTGGCAAGCACACGGAGCTGTACATATACAGACATAGCAATTATCAGAATATGGTAGTGTGGTGGAACCAATGCATGGTATGCAAATGTAAATGTCGACCATTGGAGTCACTGAAAATCTATATCGGGAGTGAATCCATCACCTCGACCCAAAATATACAATCCACATAAAATTAAAGTTTGTCCCCGACCAGTGTAAAATTACGTTTTAGTGCCCGAGACTTGACAAATTACAAAACAGACCCCAATGACTGCTGGGATTACCGATTAACCATCCATAAGTCAGAATCCCCAAATTCTATCTCGAACTCCCAGAAATCGCAAATTAGTAACTGACTCGTCAAATTACAAGTCAGTCACTATGTTTCAAAAATTAAAAGTCGATACCTCAATTATCCAAAAGTTACTAATTTGACCACGACAGAAAGTATTTGCAAAAATACACCAAACTTGTCCGCGACCAAAATATTTGCAAAAACATCCAAATTTCGTTCCGCTTGATACCCAGCAAAATCGAACATACATCCCAACTCTAATTGACGCACTGATCTTGAATCTGACCTCAGATTTCACAAATAAACTCTCAATCATGCTCAAATCATCAAAACCCAAACTAAACCCTAGTTCATTCAAAAGGTCACCAAATCATTCGATTCAAATCTCAAATCGTGTTCATACAAGTCCTATCTAACCTATTCTAACATCCATCAGCATTCATTAACTCATAATCACAAGAAAATCCAAACCTTAGATGGATTCGGCAAAAAACGCACCTCATCAAACGATGCATGAAAATGAGTTAAAAATAAAGAAAGGATGTCAATCTTACCTCAGAAATGGATTAGGAACATTGGGAGAGCAGTGTGGGACTGTTTCAGACCGATTGAGAGACATTTGAGTGAGAAATGACGGTGAGAGTCGAGTTTCGGCCGTTTTAAGAGCTGCAGATCAAAACGCACCGTTTTGACAATTACAAAGGCAACATACGTCATACACAATGACAACGTATATTGTGGATGTGAACAACTTACGTTGTACCTCACAACTCATGTTGTGAAGCATCCAGTAGCCATGGATTCGAAGAAACACAACTCAACATACATCGTATCATGGCAACATACGTCGATCATCCTCGCATCCTAGATAAGGAACGTCGTACCTATACAACGTACGTTGTGTTGCTTTTTCAGATAACGTATGTCTTCCTCACTCGATAACGTACGTTGTACTCAAGTCAACGCACGTTGTTCATTCTCAAGTCACATACTTAACATTTCAAGCTTCCCAACATGCATCAGACCTCCTTTGAGATTCGATAACACCTAATCCTCGACAATACGTCCGATTATCCTCACGATCAAATCGGACTTGGTCATAAAGCTATAGTATTCCTAACAAAAATTGGCGGAATATTAAATTGTTGGTGTGCTATGACAAGAATTGCAAATGGACTTTAAGAGCTTCAAGGAAAGTTCCAAAAAGTTTATAATCAGAAAATTCCACAATATTCATACATGCTCACTTAATCTTAGGTTAGATGAAAATAGACAACCTACAACAGCTATTGTGGGTGAATCTATAAAGAAAAATTTGCTAGACTTTACAGCTAGGTATATACCAAAAGATGTGATTGCAGACATGAAAAGGCAATTCAGAATAACCATAAACTATCAAAAAGCTTAGAGGTCAAGGCAAATAACATTAGAAAAACTCAGAGGGAAGTCAAGTGATTCCTATGCAAAACTACTTGGGATTTGTTTGATGTTATTAACAACAAACTCGGGCTCTTATATAGACATCGAAGCAGAAGATGACAACAAAACTTTCAAATATGCAGACATGGCAATCTCTGCTTCTATTAATGGATGGGTTTATTGTAGACCAACCATGGTGGTTGATGGAACATTCCTCCAATAAAACTACAGAGGAACACTGCTGACAGCTTCAGCTATGGTGAAGGTAAAATATTTTCTCTAGCATTTGCAATTGTTGACTCAGAAAACGACAACTCATGGGAATGGGTTTTTACAAAAATAAGAGGGTCATTTGGGGTACGACAAGGATTATACATTGTATCTGATAGACACTCCAGCATTGAAAAAGCAGGGATAAAGATATTCTTGGAAGCATCACATGGAATTTTCATATACCATTTTCTAAACAACATCAAGTCAACATTTAGACAAACTGATGCTAACATCAAAGAATTATTTTTCCAAGCAGCAAAGGCTTATACTAGAAGAAGCTTTGAATACTACATGAATGAGCCGGATAAAGTTAATCCGGAAAAAAAAACAATACATGCAAAAGATTGGCTGCCACAGATGGGCAATATCTTATTCCATTGGGAATAGATACAACCAAATGACATCAAACATTGTTGAATCACTTAATTCAAAGATAAAAGCGGCGAGAGAATTGCTAGTTACACCACTACTAAATTCTTTACGTGGCTTCATCCAACAATGGATAACAAAAAATAGGAAAAAGGCCAAGTTCACAACAATACTACTCACAGAAAAGTCAGAATCTATACTAAGGCAAAACTATAATGATTTCCTCACACTAAATGTAAGTGCCTAAAAGTATCTCCATCAGTCATTATTTATTTAATTTACAAAAAAATTAACACTGATTTATATGATTTGATTATACAATAGCTAATATAGGTTGAAGAAGCAGATGAAGAAGTGTACAACACACATCAAGGTCAATATACATACCTTGTTGATCTGAATAATATAACATGCTCATACAACAGGTTGTTATTATGTTGTTGAATTATTATACAGTTGTTATACATGTTTCTTAAATTGAGGTTGATTTTCTATCCATTTACAATAGGTTTCAAATGGATGAAATGCCTTGCAAGAATCCAATAACAGTTATCAGAAAAATACATCTAAACAGCTATAACTATTGCTTAAAGTACCATACAAAGGCAAATTTGTTAGATACATACAAAAAAATTGTCAATCCAATACCATATGAAAGCACATGGGATATACCAAATGAAGTCAATAAGATAACAATTTCAAAACATAATGTAAAAGTTCAACCTGGAAGGCTAAGAAAAAGACGAATTACAAAAGGTGATGACGACACCAAAAAGAACAAATATGGAAGATGTAGAGAACCAGACCACAACCAAAGAACTTGTGAAAGTGTTCCCATTTAAACATAATTTTCTTGTACACAATGTCAAAAACTTACACATAATAAACTCTTTACACTCGACATATTACTACTTTTATGTTTGTATAAAACGTTCTTCAACTCTTCTTTCGAAATAATCGTTAAGAATGATATTTCAAAGAGTTGTTGAAAGTTGTTTAGAATTTTGACTGAAATTTGTTTATATGTGTTTATATATGTTTATAACTTGTTCAAAATTTTTTTTATATTGGTTTGAAAGTTTTTTAAAATTGTTTATAAGATGTTTATATTTGCTTGAAAATTGTTTATAACTTGTTTATTGAAAGTTTTTTAGAATTGCTTATAACTTGTTTATATGTATTTATATTTGTTTATAACTTGTATACATGTGTTTATATTTGTTTATAATTTGTTTATACCTTTTTAATATCTTGTTTACGTTGAACAACAATGGATAACATACAAATAGTTGTTCAAAGACTTGTTTATAAGTTGTTTCAAAGTTGTTTAGTATTTTGATTGGAAGTTGTTTAGAAGTGTTTATAACTTATTTATAAATATTTTATAACTTGTTTATATGTTGTTTACATTTGTTTAAATGTAATATATATGTTGTTAATGTCATCATTTCTTGTCTATATAAACAAAAAACTATAAAATGAACTGATACAATCAATATTATTCACAAAATTTAGAATTCATGTACCATATAATATTCACAAAAACTCTAAATCATGTACCATACAATACTCAGTTGAACATATACACACAATTAAATCCCTAGTCTACCCATCTCTATGGTGACTCCTCCCCACTACTAACACCTTCAAATTACTTCTTCAATCTATGCGACCATAATAAACTTTCTAACCTTCATTTTTGTGACTTCACATCAAATTTCTAGACTGGAATTTCCTCTTCCATTATAAAATACTCCACAAATGATGCAACAATCAATCCGCAGTCACTGAAAAAATATACACATAAACAAAAAATGATTAACCAAAAAAAAAGACAAAAAGATCAAAAAAAGAGTCAAGAATTGTGCATATACTTGTTTTCCTGAGTTGGTAGAAAAGAGAAAAAACTTGATTTCAATGGGGTCTGTTTCATCAATATTCTGATAATCATTTGATAGGAGAACAATTTCCTCTCTACCATCCAACATGTTGCACAACTTGAAGAAGAGGGCGAGTAACACTGAGTGGGATTCAACAATTGATATAATTGTTTTCTTAGTCCTCTTTGATCTCAATGAGTCATAGACATATATGCACCTCTCTTTAAAAGAAAATCTACCTAATACCCAATGATCTAATATGCCACCCAAGGTAGGGGTGCATAAAAAAATGAACCGAATTGAAAAACTAGCCGAACCGAATCAAACTGAACCGAAGACAAAACCAAAGAAGAATGGATGATTATGGATGTTGAAATGTGAAAATCGAAAGGTTCAATTCAGTTGGCAGTTTTAGCCTTTTAAAAACCAAACCGAACTTTATTACATAAAACACCACTATTTTTTATACCTTATATATTATACATGTCTAACACAAACCATAGTTCTCTTTCACTCTGTCCACTGTGCAGCCGCTGCTGCTACTTCAGGCTCTCTCTCTCTCTCTCTCTCTTGACTCTTCTCATCCAAACGACCTTTGCAGCTCCGATCCTCTCGCTCGTAGTTCACTTCCTCTCCTCCGCTCTTCTGTCTCTCGTCGTTCACTTCCTTTCCGTCGGAGAGCTCCTTCAGATAATCTTTGCTCCTCTCTCTCATCGTTCTCTTCTTACTCATCTTCTCGGTATGATCTCTCTCCGGTCTTTTCTTGTTAGGTTTTCATGTCTTTGTTGCTTTTTTTATTGTAACTATGTGTTTACATTTCTTGATTCTCTTAGAACTGTGCATAGTTTTGTTTTTGTTTCTTGTTAAAACCTAGCTTCAGTCAAATGATTTTTTATTTATGTGTTTCAATTCATTTAAAATTGAAATAAAAAAAGATCAAGAAAGTCATGATTTTTGACAAAAAAGAGAACCAAACAGTAACCCACATGAGTGCTCAGTTTGTCTTTCTTGGAAACGATACTTTTCATTTGATTATAATTAACTCTGTTCTATTTTCAAGAATCATGAGAAGTTTTATCCTTTGTTGGAAACGATACTTCTGGTCATGCCTTTTTTCTTAACTTTCTTTGAAGGTTACATAAGTTTCATGATTTCAATACCAAAAAAAAAACTCTATTAGATCATGAAACTCTAGTTTGGTTAGGTAATATTTTTGCTTTGCTTTTTTTTTTTAACTCTGCTCATGATTACGAAATTAACTTTGTTCTAGTTTGACTAGAATTAACTTCTGTCTAGTTTGGTTAGGTAATATTGTTTGGCTCTACCAGATTTATATCCATTAATGTAATTATATATATATATATATATTGTAGCTTAAGATGTCTAAGACTAATGAAAGAGAAGGATCAAAAGGTGAAAGGTTTTGTCACAATCCTTTTTTGGACCATGATCGCCATATAAGACGAACCAAACCAGAAGTCCAACCCATCTCGCACGAGTCTCAGAGAACCAAACTTACTACCCAGCTTATTCAATTATTAACCATTATTAAACAAAACCCGTTATATAAGAAAACATATTTCATATATATATATATATATATATAATATAAGTGTATGAATAAAATATGTATAAGTCAAAATACAAAATGTGAACCCTAGTAACCCAACAACATTACGGCGTTGAGCTCTAATACAAAAAGAAAAGAGTCCAACCAAAAGAGCATCACTAACCAATGGTGAAGACGTCTCACTGAGATGGAGATGTCGGACGGTTGCTGAGACAAAAGTCAACTTGAAATGGTTAAGGGGTGAGTAAACCTAGTGAAGAATAACACTTTAGATAGTCTTATACATGCATCACAGAGACTCTTTTGAAAACGTTTCAAAAATACCGCATGCAACATATATGTATACATAGGTATACACTCTACATATAATATTACTTTTGAAATTCATTTTGAAATCCTTCGCAGACAAAGCAGACATCATGCAATATACGGAATATAGAATAGTCAAAAATACCACATGCAACAGAGTTCATTTCCAGATATATATATATATATATATATATATATATATGAGATACTGAGTGTGGGTTATTAATCACATAGTTCAATTTATTATTAGCCTGACCATTATTAAGCCAAATTTCAGAATTTAGCCAGACACACCAAAAACATATACTTTTAGAAGACACATCGTATGTGTATGAAGCTGTTATTCTCTCACCTAGAAATCCAGAAGCAAAATAGATATTCAAGCCCCACTAGTCAGTGACTAGTCTTGCTGGCACGTACAAGAAGTGAAACATAAGCAGACAAAAAAAAAATCAAAATGCGATGCTGGTACTATGGTACCAAAATGTATGAAAATGAAAATACAGACTCGGACCCAAATCGACACTCCTACTGAAAAATCCAACCTGTGGTCGTACCATTGCTGATGGATATCTAACACTCCTGCTGAAAAATCCAACCTCGATGTAAAATTACCATTTGGTTCATCGACTTTTGCAAAATTATATTTTAGTTCTTAAACTTTGTAAAATTCCAAATCAGCCCCTAACCCTTTGAAACATTCTAAACTAGTCCTCTAATTAGTTAAAATTCTCAAATAAGCCGTCAAATTCTCAGAAATGTCAATTTATTCCTCAAGCATGCAAAATATCAAACTAGTCCTTTTGATAGAAAATTACCCAAAAACGTCCTAAAATCAGTTCTACTCAAAACCCAACGTTCCAATCTGTCCAAATTACTCCTAATCAACCTTCTAAACACAAATTCACAATTGTTTTCATCAAACAACTCAAAATCTTCAAGAAATCACTCAAACCTGAATTTAACCCTAGCTCGCTCAATAACTCATCAAATCTCATGATTTCAAGATTAATATATGTTACTATAAATTCATTAAAACCTAATATAACATCCCTAAGCATCCATTCAACGAAAAGCATCCGAAAATTCAAACCCATTTGAAATTCGTCCAAAAATAAATCATGGAATCAATGCATGAAAAATGAAGTAGAAATGAAGGAAGAAAATATATCTTACCTAAAAAATGGATAAGGAATGATGGAGGAACGAAATGGGAGTGGTTGGAGTGGATTTGAGTGAGAAATGGCAGAGAAAGAGCGAAATGGCGAAGGGTTCGAGTGGTTTGGGTGTTTTAAAGACAGACGAATCAAAACACACTGTTTCAATAATTTTCAAAGGCAATGTATGTTATTTTTCATTCAAATTACATTATAGACACATACAACGTACGTCCCATACACACAACGTATGTTGTAAGGCTCAGAATTTCTTCAATAAGCTTCTGTTATATAAAATCAGGCCTAAGCGTACGTCATGTTAAGCTTAACGTATGTTTTGCATACACAACATACGTCTTGCAAATTTTAACATACTTTGATCATGTTGATCATGAAAACCTAGATAACGTATGTTTTGATTATAACAATGTACGTTATCTATTGCCAATCAGCCCAATCAACCTTCATTGACTTTCTTCACTTTCAGACATGCATCAGATCAATCTTGAGGCTTAGCAACACCAGACCTCACCAAAATACAATCATTTAACATCATTAATCATCATGAAAACACCCAATCATCATCAAAACATTCAAGGATCATGTCAGAGTTGATCGAAAAGCCACAAAATATTAGTCGAAAATCGGCGAAGTATTACAGTTGCCCACATTATTTGTTGAAGTGCCATATTTCTTTGATGGAGTGGACTAATGTTGATGTTAATTTAGAATTTAAGTTGACTTTAGATGTTTTATGTTGGTTTATTTGGAGAATTGTATTAAGATTTTAAGATGGAAGTTGTTATTTATAAATGTAGTTTTTTTATGTTTTAAACCGACAACAACTGAACCAATGAAATCAGTGGTTCAACTATAGATGACCATAGAGAAAAATCGAACCGTTCGGTTCAATTGGCGATTTAGCCACAAAATCATACTAAACCGTGTTCACCCCTAACCCAAGGCAGCACTGAAAATATGAATCGAGAAAAGCACGTGATCAACTGAGGACCACTCCCTACCACGCCTCAATACATATCCAATCATGTAACCAACTAAATGGTCACCCAACTGTATTAAACTAGCATTTTTTCCACTCTCAACGAAAGTTTTATACAAAACTTGAATTTTTTTATCAAAACAATTATCAATTGTCGTAAACCTTAAACCACCTGACTTGTCCAATAACTTTCCCTTCCTCCTAAAATGATAAAAAATAACATCAAGATGCTGCACAAACCATAAAACATATACAAAACATAAACAACTAGCAACCGCAACATGAGAGCTACAAAACATGTATTACATTAAAATGAAAAAAAAGATCTTACGCTTGATTCAATTAGTTCTCCTAAAGTAGCCAATCGATAGAACCATGTCTTTGATGTAATCGTTGCAACACTAAGATCACATGGCAGATCAATTTTATTAGCTCTCACACTATAAATACCCCTACAAACAACATAAAAATATATTAAAAAAATGACAGAGAACAACCACATAAAAAAACTATAAACCAACATTTACACCTTGTTGCTCTTTTTCCTCTTTAAACAACCAGAGCATAAACAATCAATAAAACCACTGGAAGAAGCATATTCAAAACCACTTGTCCCAATCAAATCATCCAAAGCACAAGGTAACACGCTCTTAGTAGATTTTCCCTTCTCAGAAGATGTCTCAAATGGCACGTCATAAGGGGATCTGAAAAACAAGTCAGGATTTCTCTGCTTTTTCATTGGCTTTGGAGTTGGAGTCTTTAAATCAACATCAACTTTTGCATTATCACCATCCTTCAAAATCATTGAAAAGACAAAAGTATATTTCAACGACAAATTTACACAAAATGAAAAATACACAAGAATATACGAGAAATAAAAAAAATACATTTTGATCGTCATTCACCTTTGCTAACTTTACTGTTGAAACTATATCTTTCTCAGCCTTTTGTAATTCTTTGATAAAATCATAATCAAAATCATCTGATTTTAGACTAGTTCCCACAACCTACATGATAGTAAAAATGTATAATCAATATCACAACATAAATACAACTTCTAACAGTATATGAACAACATTTAAAAACATACAAACAATAAATAAACAGCAATATAGCATACAACAAGAGATAAACAAATTGAACATATAATCAATATATATACAACATACAAACAACATATAAATAACTTATAAATAAGTTATAAACAAGTTATAAATACTATATAAACAATATATAAAAACTAAGTCTACACTCATAGCATCATGAATGAAAAATTCATTTCTTAATGATCAAATAACAAACAAAAAAAGGAATATCATAAACATAATTCAAATATAAGAAATTAACTGAACAAAATTTGAAAAAAGAAATCTGGAAGATTTCCAATAAGAAACCTTATTCCCATCAGAAAATTTTACATCTTTGTTATCTTTCTCCAAATCCTTAATTACAAAGCCAAATGTCACAACAACTTCAAATCCCGAAGAATGAGCACGCTCCTCAACCTCATCCCGGTACAGTATTAACAAAAAAAGACATCAGAAATATCATAAACAAAAAGAAAAAGATAAAAATCTAGACATTAATAAACAAAACTTGCAAACAAGCCATCTGTAATTTTATTGAAACGGAAATCAGTCTCATATGCTTCCATCCTAACTTCAACATGATTCTTTTTTCTAACATCATCACCAAAATCTTTAACATCACCTTCCTCTATTATAATATCCTGTCTGTTTTATCTATGTTTCCTATAGTGATGGTCTTTGATGCTCTGTGAGGATGAGCATGTGTGGGTTGGTGTTGTATAACCTTAAGAGTGGTGAGTTTCGAGAATGGATAACTCGAGTTAGTGAAAGAGGTAACTCGAGTTGTGTTAACCCTATACAACTCGAGTTAGGCGAGGTCCATATAACTCGTGTAAACTCTTGTGTAACTCGGTTATCTATGCAAAAGTGGAACGACGCGTTTCAGTGTTCTTCGTTTTTAAGAACCCCAACCTACCCAAAATCGGTCATTACTCCACTTCTCTTCCTCCGGACGCTCTCAGACTCTTTCAAGTTGTTTCTCAACACTTCCTTTGGGTTTCTTGAGGTAATATTGGGTTTCTAATCCTTTCTTTCCTCAAGTTTTTTTCAAGATTGTGCATATTAGGTTTTGAAATAAAATTGGTTTGAATCACTTCGGTTTGGGTGATTCCGAGTTGTTTTGATGGATTTGGGTATATATTTGTGTTCAGGAAGTTGATTAGAGTCAATGTATGCGTTTGTAAGTGATGTTATCGGTTGTAGTGAGTGATTCATCGAATTGGGTAAATCTGGGTAAGTGACTTACTCGAATAAGCATTTTGGCTAACTCGAGTAAGATAAGTCAGGATTTACTCAAGTTATCTTTTGATCAACTCGAGTAAAACAATCACGTATAACTCGAGTTAGCTTTTGACTTACTCGAGTAAACTGTGGTTCTGAGGGACCAAACTGTGACTTTTCGTATTTGGTGATTTATGAGAGTTCGGGTAAGAATTTGAGGATTCTGACTTACGGATGTCTAGTCGATAATCTCAGCAGTCCTTAGGGAATTGTCTTGCAATTGCCAGATCTCGGGGACCAAACTATAATTTTATGTAGATGCTATATTTTGGGGCGAGGGTGATGGATTCACTCTCGAGTTAGATTGTCAATACTTCGAGTGTTTGCATCTGCATATCATACATTGGTATCGCCAAAATACCATATCTTAATATTTGTTATGTTGTATCTGTACAGCATCGTGTGTCTATCAGCACGAGCAACCACCTACTAACGGTGTTTGACTGGATCCTCAGTGTTGGATACCAGATGAGTGAAATAGCAGTTTCAGACACATAGGATGTGTCTTCAAAATTGGGTATATTATTTTTGATATGTCTAGCTATGATATGAATTAGACTAATAACTATTGGGTTAATTAATAATCTAAACTATGTGATTATTAATAACCAACGTTTTGTTATGGAAATTATAAAGTATATATTGATATATATATATATATATACAAGAGTATTTCGTAAATGATGGAATAAAGGAAAAGATGATGCATGATTGTATGTGGAATACTATGTATATAACACTTTGACATGGGCACACCTAGCTACGGGGTACGTAGCCTTTGGTATACCAATGCTTTGTTAAAGCCCTAGTTATCGGGATAATGAGATAACCGTGTATTCGGCCAAAGACACGCTTTTATAGAGCAGTCAGGTGGCGGAGTCCACACTGCTACATGGAAATATTTCATGGTCCCGTATTACTAATTCACAAGTATATGTATATATTGTTTGAATGCATGTTGTGTGATATGGATGTGAACGTTTTGGTAAAATGAATTTCAAAAAATGTATTATGTATATAATGTGTATACTATATGGTATCTATGTATATGTGCGGTATTTTGAAAAAAATGTGTCAAACCAGTCTTTATGAGGCACGTATGAGGCGGTCTGACGTGTCGTTTTCTCACTAGGGATTCTTACCCCTTTTTCTTCTGTTGTCTATGTTAACCTTATTTCACAGGTGACATTTTGGACGCTCAGCGTCTGATCCGTATCTCGGACCTAGTGAGATGCTTTTAACTATAGTGAGTGCCCTCGTTCGAACTCTATTTTGTTCTGTCATAGAGCTCCACATTGGACTACAGTTGGGATATTGGGCTACACTTGTATATTTTGGGATTTCTTTGATAATCTTTTTTTTACTGATATTTTTGTTATATTGTATTTATATATCGATATATATATATATATATACACATACACACACACACACACATATATATATGGTTTTATTTCATTTATAAACGTTTTATAAATGTTTTAAATAAATATTTGGATAAGTCGGGTAGAATGTATGTACACATAGGCTTGTGCAAGATGGAAATGGCTTCCATAGACGGTTCGCCTCGTACGTCGTTCACGGGCCAGACTATGGGTCGTGACATCTACCATCTTATTATCTTGACCAACTTCCTTATTAGCATCATCAGCAACATTTTCATTGTCACCTTTATCCTCCTCACCATCATCACCACCTTTATCCTCCTCAACATCATTAACACCTTTATCCTGCTCACAATCATCATCACCTTCACCATCAGCTTTGAAAATAGTAACAACTTCATTAACATGGCACACTTTCTTCATAAAATCCAAAACGTGCATCATATCATTTTTCAACGATTCAACTTTACACTCAAAAGACTTAAATTTCTTGAATAGTATGACTTGGTTGTGTAAAATAAAGTGCATTGTTGACGACTCTTTATCAGCTCCAAGTTTTTTTGCAACAGAACATGAACCACTTCCATTCGGAGTCTTCATACTTCCAACCAAATCATCACCAATGCTTCCATCAAAATAAGATGCCAAACCAAGAAAATCCAATTCACCTTTTGATGGAACAAGATTAATCAACCCCAACTATAAAATCAAATAAAAAATTAACAATAAATAAACCATATAAACAAGCTATAAACAACATATAAACAAATATAAACATATCTAAACAATATATCAACTTATAAACAACAAATAAATAATATATAAACATCACAAAAAATATACACATCTTCACAATAAAAACACAACAAATAAACAGAAAGATCAAACAAAAATATATACATCACAAAAAGAACTTACAATGCTAGAATCATGACTGAATAGCTAACATATGAAATAATCAAATGACCTCTTCTCCTCAAAAGATCATCTTAAAATCCTTAGACAATCATGATCAGATTTAACAGCGAAATTACCATCAATATATGGACAATACTAAAAAAACCACACTTGGAAAGACAAAACAAAATGCTTCACAAAATAATAGAACCATTTTTTTCCTAACACTAATGTCACAACCTGAAATCGGGTTGAGACCGGCATACGAGGCGAACCATCTAAAAGAGCCTGACCCATCTCGCATAAGCCTCGAAGAACAGAACATATCTAGATTCTTATTATTAGTTAGCTTATTAATCATATTAAAACAATTTAACAGATAATAAGTTTTAAAAATAATATTCTCAAATAATAATAAAATATAATATTAATATCAAAAATTGAATAAATAATTATAATTAAAATCAAATTTATCTACGTATTATCAGATTCAGATCCATAACTCATAACCCGATGTGGAGCATCTAACATAACATATAATCGGGTTCGAACAATAGGGCACTCACTGCTGACAATGACGTCTCATTGAGCACGAAAGATCGAATGACTACTACCAATAAAACCTGACAAATATTAAAGGGGAAGGGGTGAGAAAACTCAGTGAGGAAACGACACTCCATATCGCCTTATACGTGCATCATATAAACCGTTTTGAAAATAATTTTGCAAAATATTACATACACATATAGGTTGTATACTATTAGTATACACTCATATATATACAAATAATAATTTATAAATTCATTTCGAAATTCTTTCGCAAACAAAGTAGATAGCAGACAGTCAAAAAGTTTAAATAAGTAAAACAGATAAAATATTTATTATTTTAATATTTAAAATAATTACTGAGAATAAATTTAAAACAGTTTAAATAAGCAAACACTCATAATATTTATCTTCAAAAATATTAATTAAAAATAATATTAACAAAAGTAGGGTTAGATAATCGGAGTCACGTGGACTCCATGATGTAATAGCCACTTAGGCAAAGGATATCATCACTTAGGCACAAGGTATCGCCACTAAGGCAAAGGTTATCACCACTAAGGCAAAGGTTATAGGGCATTGGTATACCAAAGACTACGCTACCTTGTAGCTAGGTGTCTTATATCAGAAATATATAAAAATATGTATTTATTGAAAACATATGTAAATATATTTAAAACCAAACAGATGTACAGAGCATACAATTACTTATAGATAAATACAATTATTTTCAGAATAAAATATCAAACAGAAAACATTCTAAAATACTAAAAAGAATTCTTATCTCATAAAACTTACTTAAATTCAGATAAAATATTTATTACAGAAAATATATTTAATTTCAGAAACATAATACCTAGTACATAAATATATTTATTTCAAAACAGAATATTTATTTCAGAATTCAAAATAATATTCAAAATAATTTTTATTACAGACATGTATACAAAGTAGACAAATTTTTTATTATAAAAATTAATAATAATAATAATAATAATAAATAATAATAATAATTTTTCAGAAGGAAAAAATTCCTATTCCAGAGTTATCACAAAAATCAGATTATTAATTAGCCGAATAATTAATTAATCCGTATTACAGAAATAATTCCAAACACGGCAAAAACTATACAGAGTTCAAAAGACACAGTCTATGTGTCCGAAGATGTCATCGTACTCACCGAAACACTGAACTAAAAATCAAATCACAGTCCAACGGTGAATGACTGGTCGCCTCGGAAATCAAACAGAGCTGACTACATAATTTATTACAACAAATATTAGACATAGTAACTATGGCATTACAGAAAATGTACAAAATGAAAATACAGATGTAAAGACTCTCATGACGATAAAAACCTATTTCAGTCGATGACCTATCGCTTTCGTCTTAAAAATCGAAATCTACATAAAAGTACAATTTAGTTTCCAACTTATGTAAAATTATCATTTAGTCCATCAGACCACGGAAAATTATGACGTAGTCCACAAGCTTTTCAGAATTTAAAAATTTTCCTCTAAGTATTTTAAAATTACAAGTTATTCCTCAGTTTTTCTAAAATTACAAATAGAGTATAAACTTTTCTCAAATTACAAATCTGAACTTCTACTTTTCAAAAATTGCAAATATCAAGTTCAGTCCCCAATTTGACAGAAGCATGTAAAATTATGTTTTTAGTTCTTTCGGTTCAAAATCACACCAAAACGTCCTTAAATTCGAATCAAGCATAACCCAACGTTTTCAATCCATCCAACCAATCTAAAATAGTCCCTGGAACCTAAATATATCATCCTTGTCATCCAAACAACAACAAAAACGTCCAAAACTATCCTTAACAATTCGGACCGAATTACCCTTTTCACCAAAAACCATCAAATCCTCCATTGCCACTCACATACACGTTCTTCCCACTTTCTCCAAGCTAAATCCAACAAGAACAAGTCCAAAATCCGTCCAGAAATCATTCAAATCTGAAGCAATAGTCCTCACCAAAACCCATTTTCGTTCTTCGTGAAATAAAGCAAGAAAAGAAGAGAAAGAGAGAGATTCACCTTGGATTGGTAGCCAAACCGAAGAGGAAGCAAAAAGGAAGAGTGAGACGGATTTTAGAGAGAGAGAATCGACTTTTGTGAGAAGAAACGAAGAAGAGGAAGAACGAAGAAGAGAAGTAGAAGAAAACAAGGGCGGTGGTTCTGGGTATTTTAAAAGAGGAACGAAACGGTGTGTTTCGGCTTTGAGAGAATTGGGCTGAGAGACACGAAACGGTGTCGTTTCTGGTGTTCAGCTCTGCACAGCTACGAACGACCAACGCTTCCCACGGATGACAGCACACAAACGATGATGTTTCGATTATGAGCCCAGTACACACCCACGAACTACAGCTTCCAATCGCAGACGACAGCACCAATACGTGTGAAATGACTTGTTGTTTGGACTTAACACAAAAACGACTTGTAGTTCGTTTCTCTCTCTTTTTTCTTCTGATTTTCTTCTTCTGTTTTCAACAAATTCCCAATTAATTAACAACTTAATTGCTTCAAAAATTTCATTAACTACCCAATTAACATCTAAAACACAAAAATTAAATTTTCAAACATTAAAAATTATTTTCCAAATTAATTGAAAAATTTACCAAAAATTAATCAAGAATCAAGATATTACATTTTCAGTCGCCTTAGATGAGTTGAGAGAGTGGAGAAGAAATGAATACAAAGATTTAGAGTGGTTCAGTCACACGTGCCTACGTTCACTACCTAAGTTCCTCACTTAGGATTTCCCAATTGACTATATGATGATTGATTCCGGTTCAATCCAACAAAGTCTTATAACAAGGTTGATTCCTGACTCACACCTCTGAAGCCTAACCAAGGTTAATTTTGGCTCACACCTCTAAGGCCATCACAAGATTGATTGCGGCTCACACCTCTAAAGCCTAGCTCACAAGGTTGATTTCGTCTCACACCTCTAAGGCCAACACAAAGTTGACTCCTGGCTCACACCTCTAAAGCCTAACCAAGGTTGATTTCGGCTCACACCTCTAAAACCTACACAAGGTTGATTCTCAACTCACGCTTCTAAAGCCAATACAAGGTTTATTTCTCTCTAGGCTCACACCTCTGAAGCCCTTAAAATATTGTTTTCAAGGCTAACAACAAACATGACCCATACTCAAAGTGTTTACAAATCAGAAACAATGTGGTGGGATTTTGGTAGATGAGAATAAAACAAACTACCCACAAACTAGGCTAATTTTGAGCATCAAATGAAGAATTGATATAGCAAGGA
>CAODLS011384350.1:0-20681 GCA_948243855.1 Flueggea neowawraea | reverse complement strand
GGGCGAGTTTTGCTTCTTCAGGTCCTAAGCACTTCAACAAAGGCATAGGGAAGCCTCTCTTATACAACGTTTCATTCACTAGAGTGAATCTTGCTCTACGCACTCTAATTTACTTGGCCTCGGTTGGATCGGAAGGCAGTTGCCCAGTCAACAAGTATTTCTAAATAGGGGTCCTCTAATCCAACGTTCTTTCTCCAACTTCCAACACTTGGGTCTCCTCTTGTTCAATGGTGGGTTTTTTCAACACTTTTATTTTTACCGTTCTTGACTTAGTTTTCTTATAAGAAGCCAGTTTGGACAGAGCATCAGCATGGTTGTTCTCTGACTAATTTATCTATACTAGCTCAAATTTTGCAAACCTTGCTGCCAAAGATTGAACTTTTTTCAGATATCGAGCCATAATTGGCTCCCTTGCTTCATATTCACCTCAAAATTGGTGCACTACGAGTTGTGAGTCACTATGTGCAATTAACTTCTCAACTTTCAACTCTTTTGCTAAACTCATCCATGTGATCAATGCCTCGTACTCTACTTTGTTATTGAAGCTGGAAAAGGAAAATCGAAGTGAATATTTCATCTTTTCTCCATGTGGAGAGATTAGTACAACTCTTGTTCCACTCCTTGGGAGTATGACGCCCCATCAACGAATATTTTCCACTCTTCCTTTTTCTTTGATTTGCCAACGTCTTGAACCTGGGTGCATTCAACAATGAAATCAGCTAAAACTTGCCCCTTGATGGCTTGGCGTGGTTCAAACTGAATTTCAAATTGCCCTAGTTCGGCTGCCCATTGAGTGAGTCGTCCTAAATATTTCGATTTTTGAAGGATCTGTTTGAGTGGTTGGTTTGTCAGAACTTTTATGGTATGGGCTTGAAAATACGGTATTAACTTCCTTGATACCATTACCAGTGCTAAAGCCACTTTTTCAGCATGTGAACGGGACTCAGCTCCTTGTAATACCTTGCTCATGAAGTAGATGGGTTTTTCTATTAATCCTTCTTTTCTCAAGAGTACTGCACTAAGTGCTGCCTCACTAACACCCAAATACATATACAATACCTCTCTGTCTTCTGATCTAGTTAAAAAGGGAATTTTTCTCATGTAATCTTTTAGCTCTTCGAATGCTTTTTCACATTCCTGGGTCTATTCGAATTTCTTTCCTCCCCTCAAAGTCTTGAAGGAAGGTAGGTTTTTTTCTGCAAACTTGGATAAGAATCAATTCAATGCAGCCATTTTTCTTGTCAAACTCTGGACTTTCTTAACTGAAGAAAGGGACTTTAAATCCAAAATTGGTCTGACTTTGGTAAGGTTTGCCTCAATTCCCCTTTGAGTTATCATGTAACCCAAGAATTTGTCGGATTCTACTCCAAAGGAACTTTTTCCTGGATTAAATCTCATGTTGTATTTTCTTATTACTTCAAATACACTAGACAATTTTTCCACATGAGACTCGCCCTTTCGACTTTTCACTATCATGTCATCCACATAAGCTTCCATAGTGCTTCCTAAGAGATCCTTAAAGACCTTGTTTATCATTCTTTGATAAGTAGCACCCACGTTCTTAAGTCTGAAAGGCATAACTTTGTAACAATACGTGCCTTTCTCCATGATAAATGATGTCTTCTCCTCATCAGGAAGATATATCATGATCTGGTGATACCCTGAGAATGCATCCATGAAGCTTAAGAGTTCACGCCCCGAAGTTTCATCAACTAACTTGTCAATGCGGGGGAGAGGATACGAATCCTTAGGACAAGCCTTGTTTAGATCTATGAAGTTTTCACAAACTCTCCATTTTCCATTGGGTTTCTTCACCATCACCACGTTCGTTAACCAGTCGGGGCAATATACTTCACGTATAAAACCCGCCTTCAACATCTTCTTAGTTTCATCTTCCAAAGCTTGTGCCCTTTCTAGGGACATGTTCCTCTTCTTTTGCTTAACTAGGAGTACTCCCATATCAACATTGAGGTGATGGGAGATCACCTCAGGATAAATCCCGGGCATATCTTCTGGAACCCAAGCTAAAATATCCGCGTTAGCTCATAAACACTTCACGATCTGTTCTTTGTCTTCTAATGATAATTGGCTTCCCATATACACCACTTTCTCATCAGCAGCCTTGTTTAACTGAAACTTGTCCATTTTTTCCACTACCTCAAATTTCTCCTCGGGCTGTCTTTCCTCTTCAGTTGCTTCACCATTGATTGCTAAGGCTTCACTTTTTCTCATGTTTTGCATCTTAACCAAAGATACGTCACATTTTCTTGCCCTTCTTTGGTCGGCCCGAACTTGGCCAACGCCTTTGAGTGTTGAAAATTTCATCAGAAGGTATGCTGAGGAAACAACTACTCTCATGTCATTCAGCAATGACCTTGCAAATATCATATTATATGCTGAGGAGGTAGACTTGTCTATCATGAAAGTAGCCATCCTAGTTATCATACAAGGTTCCTTTGCCAAAGTTACAGGGAGTTGTATCGATCCCACCACAAGGATTGCCTCTCTAGTGAAGCTGTAAAGGGGGTATCGAAAGTTTTAAACCTGTCTTGTGTTAAGTTCATCTTTTGAAAGCAATTCCAATATATCAAATCCACAGAACTCCTACTGTCTACTAGAATTCTTTCAATACCATAATGGTCGAGATCACCATGGGATTATCATGAGGTATGCGTACGTCTCCTCTATCCTCCGAAGTGAAGGTGATTGGTTGCTCTTCTCCTTCCAATGTTCTCACAGATTTTACTTGATAAGTCTCCCTTGCATAAGCCTTCCTTGAGGCGGATGAGTCTCCTGTCATAGTTTCTCCCCCTGAGATGGAGTTTATGGCAGGGTGAGCGGGCTCGTTGTTTAGTTGAGGGGTTCTCTACTCGTTCCTCCTTTCCCCTTGGAGACGTCTTCCTTCAGCTCTAATGTCGCCTCCTCTATGCTTATATCTTCGATGACCATCATACTCCTGACGATCATCATTCCTCATATTTTCATATCTTCTATCCTCATTCCGTCTTGCACCTCTAGTTCTATCTCCTCTCCAAGCTTCTGAATAGACAAATTTTTCCAATTTTCTCTCTCTCACTAAGGACTCTATCTTGTTCATAAGGGTACAACATTTTTCTGTTAAAAGCCCATAAACTCCATAAAATAGACAAAATGCATCTTCTTCCTTCCCCATCATTCTATCAACTTTTTGGGATGGGTGATAAGCCTAAATCCTTCAATGGTGGCCAAAATAGAAGACTTTGATTCGGTGAGGGGATGATATTTCTCAAACTTGAACTTAGGGGGTCTTCTTGCATCCCCACCTTTTTCTCTATTCTTCACAGACTCCTTATGAGTCTCCCTTTCTTTTCTCTTGTGATCCTTATTATCTTTGAACCTAAGTGTTCTCCTGACTTCAGCTTGTAAGATGTATTTGCTTGCAAGAGTGAATAAGTAAGCTAAATTTTTAGGCTGATTAAGGGATAAGGCCTCTTGCAGCTGTATTGAATGAGTCCCTTGGAGCAATGCTGCCATTGCAACCACAGGCTGCAGCTTGTGGACTTCTAGGGTCGCATTACTGAACCTATCAATATATTGTTTCAAAGTCTCTTTTTCTCCTTGCCTAATGCTCAACAAGTATGTAGCATCCTTCTTCCGTTTACTATGGATGATGAATGCGTTGGTGAATTCTTTCTTTAATTGAGCGAAGCAATACATCGAAGCTTCTTTTAGGCTGTTGAATCATATTCGTGCAAGATTTTTCGGTGTCAACGAAAATTCCATGCACATGATTGCATCCTCCCAACTGTGGCGAAGCGTAATGGCATAATAATTTTGGAGATGCTCATGGGGATCTTCCTTTCCTATGAATGAGGCCAGTAAAGGCATCTTAAATTTCTTAGGCAACGACTTCTCTATAATTTCTTTAGTGAAGGGGTTTTGACCACCTCGTTGTGCCTCTTCAGTTGGAACCAATTTCAAGAGATCAATAAGTTCTAAAAGCCGCAGTTGTTGAAAGTGGCTTGGGGTAAAGATATCATAAAATAAACAAAAACTTACGTGTGAAGCTTTAAGAACATGAAACAAGTGTTGAGAACTACTGTATAATCTGAACCGATATACAATGTTTTAGCTCTCATCGTATGCCGAACATGCGGCCCATTTGCCATATCAAAGATGGGATCTCGAGTTTGATGAATGTGACTTCATTTAAGTACCATGATAGTTACTACCTCCTGGAATTTCTCTTTGCCTCTCTAGAAGTCGACTCTTCCCTTTTCTCTGGGAGAAACACGTCTTTCTTCGGGAATTCTAGGATCTAGATGTTATGGAATGTGAGGAAGAGGATCATATTGGTGGCTCCCCACAGGCTCCACGAGAGCTTTTTCACGAATTGTGAGGTTCTCACTTCGGGCTAAGGCTTGTAAACCAGGTGACAATGGCATCTGAGGAAGTATCTCCTTGAACATGGTCATCATCTCCCGAATCATCCTCCGGTTCTCCTCATTCTCACGCTTCAACGCCTCGTAGTCACTAAGAGGGACAATAAGGTTGGCTATTCCAGATGCTCTTGCGCCACAACGAGCTCCTACGCCTTCAGGGCCTCCATGTGTTGCTTGGAGGTTTGCAACACTTCCTTAGCCTTCCTCCTCACGTTGGCCTCCCATCTGAGATCTTGTCTGCATCACCATTCTTGCTTTTGTCGTTGATTATCTCTTCTGAAAAAAATGATGAGTAAATGCGAAACACATATTTTTGCTCGTGCTCTCCAACAATGAAGTTAGAAAGTAGCTAAGCCTTCAATTGATTCCTGCAAAATAAATCCGATCAGAGGTTGAGGGTTGTTTCCCCCGATTACACTCTGGCACTCAAGTCAGTCAAGTCTTTTTCAGAGAGAATTTTGGCTAGTAGAGAGCAAACGTACCTTGCTGTGAAGAGGAGAGAACTATTTATAGCGTGACTATGGATAATGTTCAAGAGATATTTTCACGTCTTTGTTGATTACCTCCTTATCTCTTTTCTTGATTTCTTCAGGTTTGAACTGATTTGATAAAAGGAGGGATAATTTCCCTTGAAATTCAAATGTATGGATAGAGTACTTGATGGAATGAACGTATCTGACAAATTCTTTCTAGAAGATGGTTATCTCTTTGTGGGCTTTAGGTGTGCATCCTTATGGGTTTCCGTCTCGGTCTTGTGTTAGACTTTATGGGTCTTAATGTATTTAATGAGTCTCGACTCATATCACATCAATAATAATAATAATAAATGATGCAGAAAGAATATCCATAGAATATGTTTTTTTTTAATTAAAAATAGAATTTGTTGATTAGATATATTTTTACTATAAATATTTTATTTTTAAGTAAATTTAGATAAATATAAGGTGTTGGGTTAGAGATACTCTAATAGGGTGAACTTTAGGGACTGTCGACTAATTAACCCACCTATATTAAGCGAATAATTTAGCATAGTAGCATAACAAAGAGAGTAGAAGGGCTAATTCAGACATTTTCGTTCGAAAACCCAGTGATTGATCAAGGCTTTGACCAGTTGCCATTGCCGGTTTTTCCCATCTCCCCACTCAACCTTAGACCCGGCAAAGACGTAGGACTACATATTATGTTTGTCCGACGTAGAAAATTTTGCAAAGGACACTTTGCATTTAGCAACAAAACTTGGATTTAGTCAAATGAGAGCTTATATGGAATCCAATGGTGATGACTTCAGATGCAAAGAATGGTAGCTATTTTTTTCTTATATGAATTAGTTGCAATTTTTTTCTAAAATAGGTCGGTGATAGTCTCAAATCCCACCTAAAGTCAGGTTTAAGTCTAAACAGAGAGCTTGGATTATTATCTTGGGAATTTTTTCACTTGATAGAAAGATAAGTTTAAATTTTAGTTAATAGCACATAAATACAATTGATAGTAAATTTGTAATAATAAAGAGCAGAGAGTTTGTTTCTTTTTTTTTTAACAAAGTGATAATTACATGATACACTACAAAATATTTACAAAATTTGCTCCATACTGACTGCATATACTTTTTACAAATAGACTTTTCAATATTTCATCTCTAACGTACAGTTGTTTATATATTGTTGGAATATTGTTGATTTATTGTTTATCTTGTTCTTTTATTTCAAAATACGAGGCATCCTATTTATATATTGTTTATATTTTATTTATATGTTGTTTATAAACAACATTCAGTCAAGTCTAATCTATATATAAATAAAAAATAACATATAAATAACATATAAATAAGATATCAACAATCTATTAAAGTTGTGAAATTTTTGTTTATATGTTGTTGACACGTTGTTGATTTGTTGTTTTTATTGTTCTATTATTTTGAAATTCAAAACTTATTGTTTATATGTTGTTATAAATTGTTGATATATTATTTATAAACAAAATTCAATCAATTCTAATTAATATATGAACAAGAAACAACGTATAAACAACATATAAAGAATATATAAATATATATAAATAACATATAAACATATATAAACAAATTCATAAATTATAAATATAAACAACATATAAACAAAAGTACGTGTGGTTGTAATTTTTATTTATTGGACGTGTGCTTGAAATTTCGAAACTAAGGATGATGATTTTGTAAATTCTTATTCAAAAGAACATAAATATGTAAATCTCCCTTTAACAAATAAAAATAGAGAGTGTTTGCTTTATATATACTGTTGTCAAACAAATTGAAAATTTTACTTATAGTATCACGCGACACCTTGTCGATTAAATGCAATAATAATTTATTAGACGTTGCACGAATGTGTGGTTAATTTATACGAATCATGTCCTCATCTTATTCCAAGTGTACAAATTTATAGTATGGTGAGGTCTTAAACGTATTTGCTGACCTTCTAAATGGAATTTGCAATTGTTTCAGCCTCTATATGTTGGAATTGAAACAAAAATCGGATCGAGATCGAAACAAGCGTGTAAATATATATACTTCCAACACTGTTAAGTTCGCATCCTTTTAATCCTTATTTAATTATTTTAGATAAGGAATATGCAAGTGTTCTACTAGAGAAAAATATGGGTTCCTCTCGCTTTCGAAGTTAGATAGTAAACCAATGCGTTTACGTTGCTCTAGTACTTGATGAACAAGTCGGTGCTTCCACTCCACAACGTCATAAGCAAGATCTTTGATTCTCTTCTTACAATGTCTTGTTAGATAACCAATTCGCTTACCAGCTTTGGCGTAACGAACAACTTCAAAAGTTACACGAAATTCTTGAGCTGATACAATGCGCCAAGGCACTGAATTTCAGCCTCCTCTGCGGCTGATCCATCCAACGAAGAAGCTGCCGCGGCCGCAGCCGCCTCCTCTGCTGTTTCACACAACTCCAGCAGTGTCTTCACTTCGTTTTTCTTCATCTGCATTGTCTTTATTTATTTTGTTTTGTTTTCTCTTATCAATTCTGTATTGGGTTTGGTGGGAAAACAAATCTCAGTTTATAGGGTTTTGGGTGAATCCTTGTGAAATAAGGATTGCTTTTCCAGAACAGGAAGATTAGAATATCATGTCTCTTAATTGGTGATCAAGTTTTATATATTATTATTTGTATTTTTCCTAATTAGAATGGAATTGAATATCACAATATATACCGCACTAAATTGATTGTCTTTTGGATAGATAATTAGTTACAAATATAAACTGCAAGTTCATATAATCGAGTTCTTTTTTTTTTGAAGCAAGTTCACATAGAAAATTTCCATAGTTGCACTACTAACAGTAGTTCTGAAGTCAAGGGAAAAGAACATATATCACATAGATAAAGATGACACTGCAACATTTGATATATAAAAATCGAAAATTCTGCGTAGGATCAAGGAATGCACGAACTTTTTATTTAACAGATAGCGAATTACAAAGTTCTGCCAATGTCAAGTTTTGCAGATTTATTTGAAGTCCACACATGCACCCAAAGCAAACAGCAAGATATTCCGGGATTCTTCAATTGGACATCCTGCAGGTATTCTTCAGCTTTCTTCAACAGGAAAAAATAGTTCAAGTTTCTCCTCATTGTCTTTTTGCAGAATCTTTATTGGGAATCCACTCACCTTCAGAACAAATCTACTCTGAGATATTGTCAGCAGAACATGGACCAAATATTACCTGGGTTGTTGCTTTCCCAGTTTCTGTATCTTGGTTTAGTGTATGTGCCTGCATAATAAACCACAGACATTGCATAAATCTATAATACAAGCATTTGCACACAAACATTAAAACAGATGCAGCATAAATCACGGTAAGCATGCTTGTTGGTTGCAAACAACTTTGGTAAAGAAAGATAATGTTTCCTTTCATCTTCCTACTTTAATGTATTGAAACTCTTGGTATCAATGTCAGCCTAATACAATAATAACAACAGAAATTCGGATTAATATGTGTACCTCAGGCTCAGGTTTGGCACAAACAGAAGCATCTGGAGCAGCAATAAAGCTAGTTGTCATCTGCAGACATCCTTTCACTGTTAACTTTTGCAGAGACGAAAACACAAAATTGTGGCCTATGGGACAAAATGCAACAAGGCTTGGTAATTCTTCCAGATATATGTTCAATAGCTTCAGGAAGACAAACTCTTTCATGTCACCACCTATGTCTGCTTGACCTTCAATTCCAAACGTTGCCGATAATTGATTGGATGCTTTATATACAGCTCTGTTGGATTCGGAAGACCTTGAGCCATTGTGACAGGGATGACATATTTCAATTGATGACACTTTTCTATTCTCACAGTATTTAAGTTCTGCAAGCAGAGCTGTTGAATGAGTTTCTGAAAAAGTTTCCTGCCATCTTCCTTCTTTGCAATAATATACTCAAGTTCATCACAACCATGTACATCGAGTTCTTTGAGGTGCAGTAAACTTTGGGCAAGGGATACTGAGAAGATAGATTTTAGTCTCTCGCGGTCACAAATACTTAACTGAGACAGACTTCTAAGGTTAACAAGATAAGTTAGCCCCTTCCATATGCTCGTCAAAGCATACAGGCTATACAACTCCAGTTTTGTTAGGTGTGAGAGGCAGTCCTCATTTGCTTCATCAAGCCCATTCAGTTGGAAGACCTGTTGCAAAATCTCACAATCTTCAATTCTTACACTTTCCAATTTTTTCATTCCACAACAATTTTGCTGGAAATACTGTGATCATTTGGTCGCAACCCATGATTTTCAATCTTTGTAATTTCTCCAAGACCCCTCTGATGCCTGACCAACACATATTTCTATCAGACTAGTTGCACCAATTTCTAACTCTGCCAAGTTTGAGAAAGCATTTGTCTCTATGTTTTCCTGCGTTGAAGAACTAACGAGGCATTCCATCTCACAACCATAAATAACAAGGCGAGACAACTCTTGGAAGCCTGTCCAAGACATATCTGGCATAATGTTTCAGAAATTCTTGCTGTTGCCTTCTAGACGAAGATCATATACATTATTAAACAAATCCTTACATGCATTGATTATACCTTCAGTTGGAACAATACAAATAATTGTTGCTGGATATCTAAGCCTCAACTGGAATTGAGGATATTCACAATCACAAATGTGAATATGATACCCGATCAAGTTGCAGAAAGAAAAATCTTTTATCAATGACAAAACGGTCATGTGTGGAAGTGAAGTTCTGTGAATGTCCATTAGGTTAGCATTCCCTGTCCCTTCATCCCATTCTTCAAAGACACCAATATGTAATTCCTCTAGTTAAGATGATTTCTGATCGAGTTAGAAGAAACTCTCTGTAGACCATAACAATTTGTTAACTCCAAAAGTTTCAAACTCTTTAATTCTCCAATCTCATCTGGCAACTCCCAAATATCAGAGCCATAAAACTCAGAATCTCAAGTCTGTTTAGATTTTTCAACAAAGCAAGGTTGGGTTTGGCGTTATCCTCTAAAGTGAAGGTGCAATATCTCAACTCTAAAGTATGAAGGTTTATTAAACATTTTAATGATTGTAATGGAAAGATACCACGAGTTATTGAAAGGACTTGAAGTTTTTCCATTCCTTCAAATGTCTTATCTGCAATTCTGGTATACCATTGACGGGAACTGGTGTATCCTTCTGGAGCTACTGCCCTTCTTGCCAAAAGCAACATTTCCAATTTCGGAGAATCCAACTGATCTGCCAGCCTCCCTATCTCATTGTCCAACATGAAAATAGCTGCATAATCTCTAAAACTTCCATTTGTTGGCCACTCCTCAAACCCAATATCACCACCACAATGAAATTATTTTCTATTCCAGACTCTGCGACCACTGAATAACTTTTCCCAATTAATAAGACAATATACCGAACCAAGTGGTGCATCTGCGCATGTCCTTTACTTTCAGCTTCTAACAACAAATGGGAATCTTGGAGCTCAACGAGTACCTCCAAAACTTGACTCATTGTATCTTGAATTGATTGAGCATGCTGATACAAACCTAACCCATGTGCATACCTCGTTAAGTCCTCAACACAAATTCATAATCTTCGGGAAATAAGAAGCACAACAACTGACATCTCTTTGTTTCATCTTGTAGCAGTTCATCAAAACTGAACTTCGGACATTTATAAGTATTTTGTTCCACGCTCATATCTCGAATTTCTTTGATGCTCACCCTCTTGAAGCTTTCTCAAATGCTCGTTCCCATCCATCATAAAGTTTTCCTCTAAGAGATCTTCCAACTGATGCAATCGCTACAGGTAAGTTCCCGCACTCTTTTGCTACCTTCTTTGCAACAGCGGTCAAGGGCGAATCATCCTCTCGATTTGCAGCTGTTTCAAATAAATTCCATCATGTCGCCCAAAATCGTATACTAGCAGCTTCTCTGTTTCGCTCTACCTCTCCCCCAAATAACTACGCTACTTCGCCCAAAAAATTCTCTAATTTATCGACAACAAACTGAAGCTAAACAAACAAAAAGCATGGCACACTTCGTGAAATCATGTAAAAGTAAAATCGAGGGAGAATCACACACCAGTTTCTGCAAATGAAAAAGGAATTAGTTTGATTTGCGATTGTGTCCTCCTGTCATAACCTTCAGACCATGAAGAACCCACCAAGAAATAGTTTTCAGGGTTGTTTGGTTGCAAGCTTAAATGATTCTAATTGTTGTTTGGTTGCAAGATTAACTGTAGGAGAAATTAAAAATATTTTCGCTTTAAAAATAATAATGAAATATATATTCTATATTTAATAATAACAATATTATTGCTCCTTGGGAGAGGCGCAGTGTGTGAGGATGATGTGAGAAACATTACATAGAAATTGATATCAGAGTTAAATAGGGATTTAACTTATTTGTTGTTCATTCTTGTTGAAGTAGAGTAAGTAGGATAAAGTTACTTATTTTGCATTCACCGTGGAAAACCAACTAGAAGTTTCAACTTCAAATATGTCAAACTCTATCTCAAATATGGTAAAGTTATCTAGAACTACCTATGAAACATATAAATTAGAAAAACTTGTAGAATACACCTACATACTTGAAGGCGCACAAGTTGCTACTTCAGCCCAACCCTTTCTCAGTCCTTATAACATATACCAAAAGCCAAGAGGTATTGTGTCTATACGACATTTATTACAACGAAGTAGACCAACACCAAAGGAGTATGTCCAGGCTTCTCGCTTGGATCAAAGTCTGCTACAATCCACAGAATCGGAGCAATACATTACGGTTGAGCTTCCTCAGAGATTAATCAATCAATCTCTCACAAAAGGATATACCCACTTCCATTGGGGTGCTATCAGACTGATGTTAACTTACAATGGGAGGAAGGGATGTCACGTTATCACTAGGCTTGTCCTACTGGATACCAGAGTCTTAGAGTATCAACACACTGCCATTGGATCTGTTATGACAACCTTGAATGATGGTAGCGTGATGCTGGCTTTCTACCCCAACTTCATCATGTCTTTGAGAGACCTAAACTCTCTACATGTATGAAGGTACAAGTCCAAATTACAGGGGTTTGACAAACTTCACCATTTATAGCTACGTTACACTAGCATGTGTGTTTCAGGGTACAAGATCACACAGTGGATCTAGGTGGATATGGATTTCCTGATGCTTTTTATGTATTTTCAAAGACAGTGGAGAAGGTTCCAATTATTGTCCAAGCCCCAAAACAGTTGGACACAAAAACTCTAAAAAAATTGGTTCCAACTACTTGGATAACCAATTATGAAAAGATCAGGACTATGGACAGACCAGTTCATTCTCAGGAGTGCACTCTCGATAGAAGAAAGGATGGAACTGTTCAAACCAACTTCAAAGTACCAGAAGATGTAGAAGCACCACTGACTGGTTATTTGTTCAAAACAATAGCCATGATTCAACCAGTAACAACAGACAAGAAGATTCCAATTGTCTGGTTCATGGAGGATGGCAACCCAGTCTACACCGACAAAATTAATCGAAACTTTATTTGTGATGTAGATCCTAATAAGTCTGAAGAAGGATGTGAGTGTTATGACTTTCCAGGAGACAGAAAGAAGTTGAGAAAAACATCTTGCAGACCTTTTCCAAAACCTTTTGTGAAAGATGGTGATTCGTCACATTGGGTCAATATCTCTGAAGAAGTCAGGAAGAAAGGAGATGAGAAACTTGAAAAAGAATGGAAGTCCCACCTTCCATTATCAGCTTATAGTGAAGCCCTCAAGATCTTAAGACAATAAGGCATTTGCAAGACAGAAGTTGTGAATTCTGTATCTTCAACATCTTCTCCAGTTTCTACACCAATTCCTTATTGTATGGTATCTTCTTCATCGAAACTAGTAGAACCAGATTTTGATGAAGAATATCCCCCATTAACTTCATACACTTCTACTCATAGAGTTCCTTTCTGGCCATTCATTAAACCTACCATAGTCAGGTCTGATGGATCTTTTAAACTAATGGCTGCGACGAAAGAAGTACTTAATTGGTAGAGCAAAAGCCATATTGCTCATCAACATCATCTAGGGAGACAAGATAATAAGCTCGACAAGATTCTTAAAGGCATGGAGAAAAATGAAGGAGAAACGAAAAAAAACGCTTCTCAATCACAAGCGCACCAAGAAGATCTTGATAGAAGAATTGCTAAGTTAGATAGGGCAATTCAGCACAAACTCTCAACGAAACAATTTGATGATGAATTTGAGAGAATAGATTATAAGTTGCGAAATTTGAAGAAATAAATGGATAAATTCAAACAAATTCAGGACTATAAGAAGGAGCAGGAGCAGAAGCATGCAGAAGCAACTCAAAGACCATCATATTCCTCAACCTCCTACATCATGCGAGATCCACTGCCTATAGAAGGTTTTATGGCAACTACTCAGAAAACTGCGCTACCAATGATATCTTCCACCTTTTATGAATATAGCCAAAGGAGCAAGAAGGAACACAAAGGTGAAGAATCTAAAAAGCTTAAGAAGAAGGAGAAATTGGAAGAAACTTCTTCTACTAAAGAAGAAGAAAAGAAACCCTCCGTGATGGCATCATATTTTGAGGATTCTTAAGATCCTTATGATTTTGAAAGTCCTAATCCATTGGCTTATCTACTAGAAGAAAAGGAAGGATGAGAAAAGAACTTTTTATTGAAGAAGATACATTTACCAGTTTAGGGGACACAATGATCTTCATCTCTTCTGAAGAGACAAAAGAAGGAAACTTAGAAGATATAACCAATACGAGTGATAAACAGGAGGAATCAATTCCTTCATCCCCATCACCAGCACCTTTTGAATTATCCTATGATTCTAAGGCCAATTTTGCAGACATTTCTAACATCCTTATGTCTACAAAAGCAACCATGGGAGAACCATCAAGACGATCACTTTTCGCAGAAAGTAGTGAATCTGGAGATGATGTTCAACTGATTAATGTGGAAACAGATGTATCAAATGTCCCTCCAGTTCCAAAGGGAATACCATGGTTTACCTTTGACGACATACCAGTGTCACGAAGAAGAGAGAATGAATGAGATCAGGGATGATCTACAATGTTCCAGGACAAACCCTGTTATTGAAGATATCTTGAAGGAGCTTGCTTCAAGATTTGTTGTGTTAGTTTTTTGCCCTAGTCCAATCATGTATACATTGTCATTTGGTTTATTTAATAAAAAGACATTTCATTTCTATGAAATATTATATGTTTTATGAAGATAAAACTCTATGAATGGTTTATTCTTCCTTATATCATCAAGTGCGTGACTTGATAGTAAAACCATAAGGATAAAATGAACACTATTCTAAATGTCCCTAATCGATTATTATCATAGGAATGATAATGAATTAAGGTTAATATGTTGCTAAGTAGATAATCATGTTTTACTAATTATGGATATGAGATATCACTAAAAACATAGATACATGTTGGGAAACATGCATTTGACTGACCCGCTATGAAAACACTTCATGGATTGTTGTCACAAAGTAGCTTTCATGCAGTTGTGAAGTTTGAGTCCTCTAACTAAAACTCACTATCAACTTCTACATAAGGGATCACATGTTTTGAGTTAGTCAAATATTAATAGTAACAGGGTAGCAATAAAGGCTGTGATTGGATTTGTCATGAATCATGTAGATGAGTGATAGTGAGAGTGATGGATTTGTTCCTCTTATGAAGAGTGATATCTCTTGGTCACTTGATGGGTAAGATTGATGGAATGTATGCATACTCAAATGAATTGATAAAGGAGTTTATCAATGTGATTTGTTATATCAATCTACTTGAGATCAAGAAATATGTTAAGCAATATAAGGTTAACGTGTGACCATGCCTTATGCTTAAATAGGATATCGTGAAACAAAAGGACTAAATATTAGACTGTGAAAGGTTAACTCGGATCACCGACATTCGCTCAATTTTGGGTTGCCATAATGTATTACTAGATACCGCTTATGGACTTTGAGCCCAAGTTTTGGGACAAGACCCATTGTCAATTTCGAGTGGGCCTATTGGGTCACACACAAGAACAAATTGGATTGGTTCACACACAAGAACAAATTGGATTGGTCCACTAATAATCTCTCTTGTGGTGATTAAATTATTAAGATGATTAATTTGATTAATCAATAATAATAATTCAGGGTTTGGTAATTTATATTTTAAATATGATATAAGATATTAATCCATTAATGTAATGAGATTTTATTATAAATTGCATCTTTTTAAGATGTGGACATATTATTATGTGTGACATAATAAATTCGGCCCACATGTTTTTAATAAGGGAGTAATTTATTTAATGATAGTGTATCATGTAATTAAGCGCAATAACATTAATAAACCCATTAATAAATTCGGCACATAAATCCATCCTCCTATTTTTTAGGAGTCTTAATCCTTATAACACAAGGACAATTTCGGCACATGCACTAACTAATTAGGAGTTTTATTCTTGTGTGACAAGGAAAATAAAACCCTAATATGCATGTGACAAAATTAATTAGGAAGTGTTTATTCTTGTGGGATAAGAAAGGCAAACCTTAGTGTGACTAAATAGGAATTTGGCACACCCATACTAGAATAGGAAGAGGCTGGATTCTTGGAGGGCAAGCAAGGGGAATTTCGGTTCCTATAGTGCACCTATTTAGGTCTCCTCATATACCTATAAATAGAGAGCACTCCTTGTTATTCCCTCAAAGCAAATCGAATTATTGAGAGCCACAAACAAAAGAGAGAAAAATATTTGTGAGCTTTTAGAATAGAAATTCTAAAAAGGTGCTAGTACCCTCCACCAATCCGAAGAAACTTCGTTTGTGTGGATACCTCTAGACACGTTCGCGCAAAGGCAACACAAGTTCAAAAGGTGTTTGGGTTTTGAATACTAAAAGCTACACCAACACCTCATACGATCGAACATTCAAACTTTGGATCTAAGGTGCATATGCTAACCCTAATCGTATATGTTGATATGCATGGATCCTTGGTGAAATTCAAGGCTTAAAATGTTTTTTTGTTATTTCCACTGCACTATTTGCTTATGAATGTCATAAACTAGCTACAAATTCTAACATGTTGGCACACTACATGAATGGTTTAAATCTATGGGAACAACAAAGCAATTAATGTTTACTGGAATTTCCATTAAGGATTCCATGGGATTAATTCATCAAGAATTCATTGGAAATGTTGGACTACACAGTAAGAAGCAAGAGACTGCTTTTTATCATATGAAATGTTTTTCAGTACAAGAGAAGGACTTGGTGTTTCACTACAAACGCATGTTAGACATCTATTATCAGTTGGGAGGTTACAATAGAAGAGAATTAAAGAAGGTGTTCATAGCATCTTTCCCAAATGAATTGCAACCATAGATTGCTAAGCTTTTGACAGCTTCAGGGAAGGATATTGGTCTTCACAGTCTTGGAGAACTTTATCAATATGTTGAACAGGCGTTGAAAGGATTGTGTGAGCAGAAGAAGTTTTATGAAGCCTTTGCATCAATTTCCCAACTAAAAAAGCTTTGCTCTACATCACAGTTGAAGTTAAAATGCAAAGATAAACATTGTGACTGTAGACAATCTAAGAAGAAGAAGCACTGGAAGATTAATTTAAAGTCTCGTTCGTGGAAGAAAAGAAGTTCAAAATGTCCCAGCAGATGGAAGGGCAAAAAGAAAGGTTTTAGTTCTTTCAGACGAAAGACCACCAGTAAGAAAGCGAATAGATGCTTCATATATGGCCAACAAGGCCATTTTTCTAAGAACTGTCCTAACAAGGAGAAATCAGCAAAGCCAATTCAGTAAGTTATGAAGATTTTCCCTTATGATCCAACAAAAGATTTAGAATCTATGTTCTCAGAATTCTCTGAGCCAGGGTCAAACACTCTATTCACCATACTTGACTCAGAGACAGATACAATATCAAATACGAACTCAGACAATTCAACCTCTTCGTATTTTCACAAAGCATTTGGAGTATTTCATGTCTTTTAGCACAGCCATTTGAAGCCCCACACTTAGAAGTTGGATTACTATAATCCAAATACTTAAAGTCATTGGCTTTTTGGACTCAGGAGCAACCAAGACAATGATCAATCCAAACTTCATTCTTGGAGCATGGAAAGAAGAGACAAATCATTTTGCAGTGGCAAGTGGGATATTATTTTCCAATGATTTCTTCACCAAACAGAAATCAAATCTTTCCAGGGTTCGTTATCTGGACACATGCCGTGGGAACACCACTTACAGGGAAAGAGGCACTAATTGGCTTTAATGTGATAAGCAAGTTGAAAAATCTGACAATTGATGCAAAAGGAATCTATTACAAGAGGCATTTGAAACCGTATACTACGTTTAAATCACTGTTCATTACTACTCCATTAAAGATAGATGAACATCTCTTATGGAGAAATACTCACACCTCTTTGCTGAAGGTCACTATCAGTTTTCCCATTCACGACCTTTATGGAAAAACCCTGATTTCTATATCAGGTTGCCTTTCAAGAAAAACGAAGATTCATTAAGGGATGGCACCGTGAGATCTTGCCTTAGCAAAGGAGGAATGCTTGCAACTGCAACAACAAGGCCTAATCGAAACAACAACTAGTGATTGGGTGTGCCAGGCTTTTTATGTAAACAAGCGCAGTGAGCAGGTTAGAGGCAAGAAAAGGCTTGTGATAGATTACAACCCCCTGAATGAGTTCCTAAGAGATGATAAATTTCCTTTTCCTAAAATCTAGTCTCTACAGGTCCATCTACAAAAGGCCAAGATATTTTCTAAGTTTGATTTTAAGGCAGGCTTTTGGCAACTTGGAATCCATCCAGATGACAAGCCTAAGACAGAATTTTGCATTCCTACAACCCAATACCAATGGACTGTAATGCCTTTTGGACTGAAGGTTGCCCTATCGTTATTTCAAAAGGCAAAGCTGAGGATTTTTTAGCCCATTCTATATTCCTTATTAGTCTACATTGATGATATCCTATTATTTTCCGAAGATCATTTAGCCCATGAACTCTAACTCTCAGAGTTCTTTGCTATCGCGAATAAATATGGAATAATGTTGTCAAGAAGGAAAAGCATTTTGGTCCAGCCAAAGATTGAGTACTTAGGTTCAGTCTTTGAAGATGGTCATTTCTTTATTGGGCCACACATTACAGAGGGCCTAAAAGACTTAAAGGAAGAAAACTTAACTCGGAAGGATATTCATTCTTTTCTTGGAATAATCAATTATGTGAGATAGTCCATTCCACACGTGGCAGAATACACCAGCATTTTGTCAAAGATGCTAAAGAAGAATGCCCCACCTTGGGGTCCAGAGTAGACAACAACTGTAAAGAAGCAAAAGGAAATTTTTCAAACACCGCCACCTCTAAAGATTCTAGGAAATAGGAAAAGGGTCCTACACATGGATGCAAGTGCCAAGTACTGGGGAGCAGTCTTACTCGAATAAGATTACGAAGGTTCACAGGAGTATTGTGGACATGCTAGTGGAAAATTCACTGAAAAGGAGAAACATTACCATACCGTCTTCAAGGAGATACTTGTATTAAAAATTGGAATTAAACGTTTTGAATTCCATTTGATAGGACATAAATTCTTGATCAAAATGGATAACTCTTCTTTTTCTAAGGTCCTACAGTTCAAGAACAAGGAGGGTCGTTCAAAGCAACATATGAGGCTTAGTGACTGGTTCAGTCGCTATGATTATGAGGTCAAACACATTAAAGGTGATAATAATCTTATAGCAGATTATCTTTCTCGACCAAAGCAGTAGGTTCAATCAGCAGTTACTCATCAAAGAAAGAGGAAAAGTTCAACTTTCTTAATCACCAAGAGCCTTTTAGTTCCACTCATCCTAATGGCAGGACCATCCAACTCAAACCCTAGAGTTCCATTGTTTTAGGTTGTCATGCAAAAAAGATTGTTTCCACCTAGCTTGCATGATGGAAAAACACTAGAGGAGATAGATATGTACTCAAGGACACATGTGGTTCATTTTAGGAGTCAACTTCCTGAAGTATACTTCATAAGTCTAATACCTTGTTACTATGTATTTGATCCAGTATACGTCTTCCTTACAAAACCATACCTGTTAACCAGTTCCATTACATAAGACTTTCTCTAGTTCCTATGGTGTTTAATTACAACTTACAAGATTGCCATTGAATTTAGAGCAAGGGACATTCTTGATCATCTCAATGATGATAATCAGTCTAGATCCTTGTTATGGACATTTTTGGAATGGTTTGAAGAAATCAAAGCTTGGAGAAGAAGGTTGCATACTATCATAGACAATGAAGCCACTCTTGGACGAGCTGCCAACCATCTTCTGAAGTCTACATTTTTCACAGACCTTACTTCTGCCATAATCAAGGTTATTTGTGGACTCAGAATATCAATTACATTTGGGGGACAATTTATCCATCAATTAAAGGCAATCCACTGATAGAGAGCATCTTATATAACATTTGTGTTTCATCAACAATTTACCACTGCCTCCACCAACTATGCTAGCAAGATTTCAGATAATGCCCATTGAAGTCATCATTACACCCTCATCCATCACCATGAGGCCTTCCAAAATTGGAGTTTTTGAAGGACCATATGATTCATCACCACGATCCCAGGATGCGGTCATGGAGGAACTAAGGGAAGCTACACCAGTTGAACCACTGCCAGGTTATGAGTTACATAGAGATCCTTTTGGCAATAACAGTGACTCATCACTAGAAGAAGAGTACCCTTGGTTTTGGGATGATGCTAGTTCATATTACCATCCACTACCAGACAACAAGGACACGTGGACGCGAATTGGAAGTAGGTCCCATACTCCATTAGAAGATTAAAGAAGATGCCTGGTGGACTGTATTGCTTTGCAAATTCATTTGTCGTAGAGCCTTTTGTGAAAGTTGTTTGTCTTGTATCTTTATCATTGTCGACAATGATATAAGGTCAGGTCAGTGACAAGTTAGTCATGGGTCTTACTTTTGTTGGGTTTCTTATGTGAATAAACGTCTAATATGTGCAGCAGAAAAACAATAATATCACATAAGAAACATCTAGGAACACTGTATGTAATCATAATTAATAAAAAGAGGCCAAATATATGTACATTTTCCCTTAGCCGAATTGCTTTTCTCCAAAAGCGGGAATTGTCTAATTGCTTCCTTTGATTTGTGTTGAGCTGAATGCAATTGACAATAGGGACTGTCAAACGACGAGTCCCATCTACTCTCTCACACACACAAGATCGTTGATTAGGCTAATGTGTGCTAGCACTTCTTTTAGAATCTCTATTCTAAAACACACAAATAAATTTCTCTCTTTTGTTTGTGGCACTCACTAATATGGACAAGCCATAAAAGAATAGAAAGGAGTGCACCCTATTTATAGGCATAAGAGGAGACCTAAATAGGTGCATAACAAAGCTAAAATTCCTCTCTCTTTGTCCTCCAAGAATTCGGCCTCTTCCTAATTGATGAACACATATTCATACGTATTTATGTACATTAATTTATATTGTTTTGAGTACAAATTGAGCGTTCGTCATTAGTTTTGGTACTTTTACGCTTTAAATTGTTTTTTCAGGTTAATTGATGATGTCTTGATGAAACGAATGAAAACAAGTTGAAACGGGGCTTGAACAATGCATTTTAGGCATTGGGAGTGAGACACAGCCTAGGAATGACAAGCCACATCCGTGAGAGACTTGAGGAAGCAAAACCGTGAAGGAATGAAGCTCTACA
>CAODLS011384296.1:0-11262 GCA_948243855.1 Flueggea neowawraea | reverse complement strand
TATAAAATTAACTCTTCAATCACCAAAAATAAAAATTCAAATTTTTTACCCAAATTTATTTAAAATAATTATCCAAAAATAATTATTCCAAAAATAATTATCCACCAATAATTATTCAAAACAATTACTCCAAATATAATTACCCAAAAATACTTATAAAAATTATTCGAAGTATTACAATATTCCTCCCCACACCTTTTTATTATTATTTAACAACTTACATCTATATTTAATTATTCCACTTATTCTTTCAACTAAAAATATATATTAATATTATTAATATCATATAAATATTGGCCATAAATTTTTTTTTAATATAAGAATTAAAATAAAATACATTTGGATAAAAATATATTTTTTATTTTTTATATTTTTTATTTATTATAAGTTTTATTTAACTACAAGTCAAAAGTACAATATAATTGAAAAAAAAACACACATTAATCTTCATTAATCTCCATTTCTGATAAAGTTCTGAAAAATTAAAACCAATCTGACTGTTGAATTACATTGTTATGAATGTGTTTATAGTTTAAATTTGTAGAGTATATGTTTTGTACAATTAACTATAATTTTTAATATTTAATTATATTTTAACTATAATTTTTTAAAAATTAAATTATTAATTAAATTAAATTTATTAACTACATTGATTGATCAAAAAAATATACCATAAACTAAACTTATCAAAACATAAAAATACATTTCAATTAATACAATAAAAAAGAAAAGAAAAAATAAAAAAAATTAAATAGAATAAACACTATAATGACTCAAATTTAGATCGCTTCAACGTCCTGCACCAAATTAGTGCACGAATTGCCGTCCCCGTTGGAGCATCAAACCGACTGCAAAATGCAGTTTTTACTGCATCTTGCAGTCGGTTGCACATGCCCCGAGAAAACCACGTTAGTTCTTTTTTGGATGATTGGTGGTTTGACTGGAGAAGTCCCTATCAAACACATCTCAAAATTAATGAATAGATAGGAATCAACTAATTGGAACATTTATGTATGTCTGAATTCAATATTAATGTTGGCTAACTACATAGGTATAGATGATGACCTATAAAAGGAGCTGTATATATGCCACATTTCTACCAAGAGGATTAATTATTGACTCTTGAATTGGTTAAAAAAGCTGCTTAGCTATAACAACTAAACTGAACTTGCAGAATAAATGACGTTTTGCGCTGGAGACGGTGGTTTGGTGATCTGATCATCGAGATTTTGAGACGATTCTTATTATTTCATGCATATATTTGCAAGTTTTTATATATCAAGAATTTCCTGAATTCACTCCGTATCAATTTTATGCCATAAGACTCCTACAGCTGACAAAACTTCTCTTTACCCAACTTTAAAAATCTTCAAATTAAAAGTTTCAGCCCTTAATTCTAAGATTTTTAAATGAGAAGTTCGTATTATTTCATCATAATTCCCTATAATAATTAAAACCTTCTTTAATTTAGTACAGAATCAGATTGGAGCTGATCTGTGCATAACTTCCAATCTTCTTTGGTCCACTTGAGCAAATGCAACACGGGCCGAGCCGGCCTAACAAGAGTAATTTCGATTCAGGGCTCAGTTTTGACAAGTAGAAAATGTCCATGAAAAATTTAGAGTCCAATCTCAACTAGGTAATTGCATATACATATTTACAGACTCTTGTATATATGTTGTTTATATATTATTTATCTATATAAACAATATATATATAATATATAAATAAATATATACAAAATATTGTATGTATGTGCATATATACAAGTCTATTAACATGTAACTTAGAAACTTTGTTCAGTGTGTGTGAAATGTCAAATATCTATTAAAATATTAAAAATCAGCTTATTGAATTAGGAAAATCAATTTTTGCTCTGGATAGTTATGTAAACGCCCGAAACAATTTGGTCCATGTTCACTCCACTGGACTTCAACAAAATGCCATTTTTTTACGGCCAAGAACATGCCATTTTAACGGCTTAAAACACTAGAGTTATTTTCACATGAACATGGCACAAAGATTTTTCCTTTGGATGGCTGCTTCCATCATATGCTCAGTGCGTTGTGTCATTGTCATGGCATGTATCTTTCCAAGATGCCATAATTAAGTAGATTAATCCCTAACGTTAATCCAATTTCCACAACTAAGTAAAGCCTGCCTAGATGAGCCTGGATCCATGATAAACCTTGATTTATAGCCACCGCATATGCTTTTCAATTAAAATAATGGCATCATCATCAAAATAATGTTGAAAGTGTGATTGAAACCTTGTTGAAATGGTACTAATAAGTTTCATTGTCTTTTTCTTGAACAAATAACTATTAATAAGTAATAGAGTATTTAATTTTAAAAAATCTTGATATATCTGCATCAGAATTCAGATGGACGATCTTCCCATAAAAACATAGCCACAAAAGGGAATGTGCCAGAACGGGGAGACGATGGGATGCATGTGTGGTAGCCGTGCTAGATGATTGAGACCATATGCATTAGATATTTTAACCAGACCACTACATATATCCATTATCAAGTCGTTGAGACATATATAAGTATCCATGCAAATCGTTGGCCCTCCAGATGATGCTGCAATAACAAAATTGATTTTCGTCAAGTTTAGTTATGACTTTTCAGACATTCTATATTAGATGAGATTTCGTAGAATTTCATATAGTTTTTTTCTTACTCTTTGGTGAATAATAACTAACCAACTAATATCTTATTGGTTTTGATTAATTTTCTAGTTGCATGTTATCAGCACAAAATTGGATTTAGTTAAAATGAATTAGGTTTTCTTTAGGGTATATTGTGTCAGATACTTCATCGGATACATATACAGAACTTTGGATGATTTAATAATAAAGTGTCCAACAACATTTGCCGTCATGTTCTTAATGTTTGCTCACTTCCGAAAACCATGGTTTTTTAATAAAATCAAATTCATGACAGATCCACATTGCTTCACATCACCAGACAATATCGTTTTGGTGGGGCCGAGAGTCAATACTTAAATAAATGAGATTAATTACTTAATTGAAAACTTTAGCATGAAGGGAACTCTTTTCATTATTTAAAGGATTTGCCTGAGTCCCATGATGAGGATACAATTTAAGAAACAGAGATCAATGCGATAAAATGTAAACAAAGGGTAAAAAATGGCTGCACCAGCTTTAAGATGCAGATCTTCTGTCACTGTGACCGACACAAAAATATTAGTGCACACAGATCTTCTGTTGCACAACTTTGAGCTTGGAGGATTGTTTATGGCATCCTTGCTGTAAAAAAGGCATCACCCGTGAACTATCTGAGTTGTTCTTCAAGTGGCTCCATTTTTCTTTCAAATCACAAAAAGTACTAATTTTCTTCTATTATGAGTTCATTAAGTCATGATACTAATTTGTCCTAAGGGGTTGGTTTGACGGTAATAATCTAATATTTATAAGTGGACATTTTAGATTCAAAATTTGGTGAAAATAGAGGGTAAAATAATTAATTTGGATTTTGTCTAAGAAAAAAGTCATGGTACTAATTCATTATTTCATATTACACTCCAGAATGCTTGTTTATTTTAGATTTTTTTTTTCAATATACCAATTACCAAATCTATTTAAAAAATTGGCATCATCTCTGCTGATGCAATCTACCAAATTTATTTAAAATTTACTCAATCTATCAGTTAAATTAACCCACTTAGACAAACATGCAGTAAACAATCCTATCGTCATTAGAATAATAGACTAAATGGTATAAGATAGTTTTGAAGATGCATTAAGAGTAGGTTTAAATGGTGACATACGTAATTAAATCAACTAATTAGTGTGTCCTTCACGAGTCAATATTTTGAAGATGTTGCTCCAAATTCACTAAAATTAACAACATGATCCTGCAGGAACATGAGTCTACCAAAATAAACATTTTGGTACCGCCGCCACACTAAAACCCACATCCATTCAATATGTATATACGACCCTTGTTACAGTAAGTGATGAAAGAGGCAAAACCACATGAATCCAGGCTGGTCGAATCACATAAATAAAAGTGACAAATCTACAACTTCAGGATGAGTACTTAGAGATGATAACATGAAAGCTCCTTTACTGCTGTGAATAAGGCTACTCGTAATTCAGGGTTCTTGAAATCGTCTCACAGGACGTCTGTTCAGCGTTTTTATCGTTATTTTATTAAAGTCTCAAGTTTCTAACCCCCAGTTTTTTCATTTGTAACTCAGGGGCTACTTTAAGAGTCTCGTAGAACGCCTACTCAGTTTTTCACTAAATACAATTTTATTTTAATCTAGTTAGAGTAAATCTGACCGTTTGATCAAAACCATCAAACGGTCAAATTTTGTTTAAAAAAATGATTAATGTGTCATTAGCATCGCGCCTGACACATGTAGTTCGTCCTCCCATAAGAGGAAGAGCTACGACATGGGGACGTATTAACACGTCCCCATGTCAGTGGCTAGGATTCCAATACGGGATCCTAACCGCGTTGTGGACAGCCTAATGGGTTAATAGTCGATACCAGTTATCTTCTTCTTTTCACTCATGTCCATTTCAGAAAGGTTGTTTTGTAGCCAATCTTCCATCGCTTGTTCGGACAGCAATCCTGGGTCCGATAGAATCAGTTTTTTCCTTACGAGGAAAAATGAATTTCTCATATGATGCTTCGTAGATTTTGGATTATTAGATGGTGACCACACACCAGACATTATTGCCTCCCAATGAGCGCCCATTCCTTGTACATGGTGTGCAATCCTTCTGTTTCTTTTTTTTTTAACCTCTCTATATTCAAATGCTTTTAAATTCGTTTTTGTTGGCTGAAAAAATTACCAGTTGCCCAAATATAGGTAGGTGCTTTTGCATTCAAGTTAAAGACATAACTTGAATGGACAAATTAAGTTTGTATATTTATGAGTATATTCAATCTGTATATTTAAATGAGCTCGTAACTCGTCTACATTAATATTGGGGGATAGTAAGTTCAATTCCCAACAAGAATGAAACAAAGATAAGGTTTATGTAGTAGCTTGTAAATTTATGTGCACCAATACCATAATCCCATTTCATGATGGTGTGGATGTTCCAATGTTTTTTGCTGGCAATTAAGGCAAAACGTTGAGGTTAAAGCCAAAGAAAGCCAACTGGAAGTAAAGATGGCAATTTATACCCTATTTGACAGGTATTTGTCTTACCCGTACTCAGTTAATATGGGTATTACCCGCTTTGACTGAGTATGAGTACGGGTACGAGTAATATCCATATTTTACTGCGCAAATATGGGTAGGGTAGGGTATGGATATAAGAATACATTATCTATCCTCGTACCCGTTGTCGTACCATTATCCATTGAGTAATATTCGTACTGTACTCGTACCCGTTATCCATACCCGCTACATATATATAATACATACGTACACACACACACACATATATATATATATACATGTTATACATACATGTTATATATATGTATTCACACATACACACATATGTATTACATATACTGATTTTTATACAATACACCTACGATATTTTACAATATTTATTTTGCACTACCCACTTTTGCATATTACATTACTTTTCAATTTTTTCAAATTCACAAATGCATATTTTTAAATTTACCAACTCTTATTTATATATTGTTGGAATGCTGTTGATATTCTATTGGTGTTGTTCTATTTTTCAAAAATTAAGATGTTGTTTATACTATGTTTGTAACTTGTATATCTTTTACATAAATACAAAACATACAAGTATTAGTTTTATAACTTTTTTATACTATATTTGTAACTTGTATATACTATGTTTTGGTTATGTTTATGATTTGTTTATGTTATATTTCTAACTTGTATATCTTTTACAAAGATGCAGAACATACAAGTATTAATGTTACAACTTGTTTATATTATGTTTTTAACTTGTATATACTATGTTTATGTTATATTTATAATTTGTTTATGTTATGTTTCTAACTTGTATATCTTTTACAAAGATGCAGAACATACAAGTATTAATATTACAATTTGTTTATATTATGTTTGTAAATTGTATATACTATGTTTATGAATTGTTTATTCTATGTTTGTAATTTTTATATCTTTTATAGAGATGCAGAACATATAAATATTAATTATATAACTTGTTTATGTTATGTTTGTAACTTGTACATACCATATATACAACATATAAATATATATAATACATATAAACAACATATATATAATATATAGATAACATATAAATAACCTATAAACAACATATAAATAACGTATAAACAAGTTATAAAGAAGTTTGAAAAAAGTATGAAATATAAACAGAGTTTAGACCAAAACTAAATAAATTTCAGACAAGTCCGTGAAAATGTAATTTAGAAATTTCAAGTGATAACTTATCATATTACTATTTCATTAACTATATTTAATTATAAAATATAACTTTTATATTATGTTGTGTGAATATAATATTTTATATTATCTCAGATATTTTTTTAACTTATTCTTCTAAATTGATAATATATTATTTATTAAGTTAATTAATTAAATTTAAATAACGGATAAATAAGTACTGTAAGAGTAAATAGATACCATGTGATTAAGATACAAATAATAATTTTTATCACTAACACAATTATAAAAAAAATATAAATAGATAATATAAATTGAGTATATATAAAAATATTAATATTCCTAACCATATTTTACCTATTATCATCCCTAATTGGAAGGTACAGATAGAGAGAGCAAGAACTAACAACCAATCAAAATCAACGGTTAGTGGGGGACCTTCCTTTGAGAGGTGAGCCCTAACTCTCTCTCCTTTCTTTTCTTTCTTTGGCCCCCCTCCCTTTGGCTTTTACATCCTCCGTGTCTTCTTTTTAAATAAAGCGAACAAACACCACTTATTAGCTATCTTACAAACCTACTTAAAAGCCCTCCTTCCTGTCCTCTTCAACTGTTGCTAATGCCAAACCCCAACCTTCCTAACACTTTTCATCATTATTCCTATTAGGTGGAAATTATAGTTATTTACTTCTTTTTTTGCTTTTCAATTATTTGAGGTTAAATGTCAACTGAAAGTCTTACATTACATGATATTTACATCATCAAATTATAATTATTTTTCGTTCTACCTCTAAGAATCCAATGGTTGTTTCTTTTTCTTTTTTATTTGGTGTACTAGAGTATAAGTTCTGTAATTGATTAAAGTGCCAAATTTAATTAACTTTTCCTTTTAATCGTTGGGAACTTTAACAAAAGTTAGACGAAGATAATTTTAAAAGTAGCTAAAAGGATTAAAAATAGCATTAATTAATTTACGAAATAGTTTTGGATCAAAACTGAATATGTCAAGAAATCAAATTAATTGAATTTCTATAGTTGGAATGTAATTAAAATAAAATCATAAATTAGGGGAAAGGACAGAAAAAAGGAGTGAAATAAGAAAAAAAAATAGAAAAAGAAAATAAAAGGATAATACATGAGTTGAGGGGTTGCACGCCATTCAACGCCAGGGACGTCACGAGTCACTCCATTCCCGTTCCACAAAACTCCCCCCGATAATTGGCCAAAAAAAATTCCCCCCGATAATATGAGTATCCTACTTCTCTGCTCCCGACTCCATCCTATCATCCAATCAACGCCGTCCATTTCAACACTTTCTCCGACCCATATATCACCTCCATTTTTTCTTAAAATAATTTAATTTTTTCATTACAAATATATTAAGGGTGATGTACAAAAATAGGCTACAAAATAAAAGATAATTATTCTGATATAATACATATGCAAAATTTGCTAAAAATAGAAACACAGAATAAAATATTTCACAACACTCTTCAAGCCAATAAAGCGAGTACAACCAGAGTACAAATTGATAAAAAAATACTAAGTACAATTAGAGTATAAACTGAGTACAAACAACAAAAATGAGAACAAATAGAGACTAAACACAAAATAAAAAAAATGAGTACATACAGAATACAACTCGAGTAAAAATCAAGTACAATGAGACCAAAATGAATCAAGTTATTTCACACTTATTAGTTACACCAACAAAAATCTCTAAAAAAAGTGAGTACAACAAGTGTAAAAATGGAGTACATGATGAAAAAATGAGAATAAACATAAATATAAGGAATTTGAAGCTTAATTTTTTATGGCTTATAAAATTAAAGTACAATGCGAGTACATTTCACTAAAAAATGCTCACATAAGCGAATACATGCACTAAAATTTGACTAATAAAGGTACATGTGGAAAAGTCAAACTAAAGCCAATGATGGCTTCAACAAACACATCACGTACTCACAATACTTCAATTCTCCACCACATCAAGGCAGCCACCACCTTCTCTCCATCCCTTTAGTTCCATTCCCCTTTTACCCCTCTCTTGTCGCTCTAATTCCCTTTTTATCTCTAGACAACTCTCGCCTCCGAGCCCTCGATGTCGTCCAACCTTACGATTACGAGTCCCATCTTCGTACCCAAAACCTAAAAATCTTCATCCTCGGCTTCAGAAACTTTGGTCAATTCCTCTCAAAAACTCTACCGGCGCAAGGCCACACTATCCTCTCTTCTTCTCCTGCTTAGATCTCATTGTTGTCGTTGGTCTCCTCGGCGTCACCTTCTCCTCTAATCGTGACGATCTTTGCAAAATCCATCCCAATCTACATTTAAAAACCAAACTGAAAGAGGGCTCGACTTTGATTTTGGTGGCTTTGACGGCTTCGCTGACCGTAATCTTCGCACTATGAAGGGAGGAGGAGTGGTGTTTGGTGGCGGGGAGAGGGGAGAAGGAAGAAAACGACATGGAAGGGGAGGGATGAGAGAGAGAAGAAAACTGAACAAAAGAAACTAAACGAGAGAAGAAAAAAATAAAAGCATCTAAAAAATTATACATATATATATATATATGTGATATTATTAAAATAATAAATAAAATTATTTTATAATAATTATTTATTAAGAGTATGCTGTAAAATTGAAAAGAAAAATAGAAAAAAATATTTCAAATATAATTTCGATATATATTAATGAGATGAGCATATATATATATATATATATATATTCGCGAGGGAGCACCGTATTCCACAGACACACGAAACAACGGATAATCTCAAAAAATTAAAAAAAGGTGAAATAATCGAGTAAAAACTAAGGGATTCCGACATTGATGCGTCCAGCCTACGCGCTACGATTCTCTATTTTTCCCATACCACTCTACACCTCATCCTCACCACACTCCAACCTTTTCTTCAATCCTGATCCTTCATCACGCCCCGCATGATACATCAACGCTTCACAAAACCAGACGCACGAAAACACAAAATGTTTGTCCTCAGGGTATCACAGCCACAAAGCCTAAAAGTTCTACGCAATCCAATATTTAATCAGAGTAGCTTCACACCCTCTTCCCCGCTTTATTTCTCCATCGTTCACTCAACCAAGGCTTCGCAACAAAAGCGCTGCGTTTTGGTTTTACGTGTTCAAAATTCCGGCCTCACCGTTTCATTTCTGGCCGAATTTTTTTAGTTAGGGTTTCTTTGTGAGGATGGCATCGGCGTTGCTGCCGGACCTTGCGACGGAGATTATAATCCCGGTGTGCGCCGTTGTCGGCGTCGTCTTCTCTCTTGTTCAGTGGTTCCTTGTCTCACGGGTCAAGCTCACCACCGAGCAACGGCCTTCCAACAGCAGCAAGAATGGTTATACTGATTACCTGATTGAAGAAGAGGAAGGCCTCAATGACAACAGCGTCATCACCAAGTGTGCCGAAATTCAAAACGCTATATCTGAAGGTATTGTCACTTGATGGAGTTTAGATCTTTTCGTTTCGGTTTTAGATCTGACTCTCCTTGTTTATTCCTGTGTTCCGACTTCATTTTTTCAGTCTCTTTCTGGGATAATTATAGAGTGAGAATTTATTACCTGAACCGTTATAAGAACAATCAAACTTGGTGTTACAGATTTTGAAATCTTAAGAAATCTGATAAAGTTAGTAACTTTATGGTTTCTGTGGTGATTTTTAGGGGTTATGGTGACAGTAGTTCAAAGCACCGAACATGTGTGTTCCCATTTCCCATCTTTTAGGGAAGAGGCTTGTTTGTATCTAGATATTTCTAGATATTTATTTTCTTCATATAATTTAAAAAATAGAGCACTGTTTGGTGGTGTTATAATAACTGGCACTGTATTACAGTTGTCTTATTAAAATGAATGTGTATGAGTGTTGAAGCTGCTGCTTGTGTCCTTTCGTCGTGGGATGCACGCGCATGTTATTTATTTGTTGAAGATACTTTTTTGACTGGGAAGTGTTGAAAAATGATAATTTTCTTTGATATGCTTTGATGTGTGTGCTATAGTTTAGGCTTTTGGTGCTGTTTTAGAAGCAAGTGTATTAGCTGGTTTGCAGTCTACCCTGCTCTTATCTTATTGTCATTATCAATACTAATTATTTTTGTCGTATGTAAATCAATTTTTCCGGCTTTTGGTAATTATCTAAATGACTGAATGGTTATTGGACTTGGAAAGCTGAGATGTGAAAGTTATGAAACTTTGTTTTCTAAAATTAAAAAAAAGGGTTGTAACATTGCATTTGATGGTTTGAAAGATGTATGGTCACCCACATAATATTGGGCATTATATGGATTTAGATTTGGGTAAAGAATATATCAGCAAGGATGTTCGAGCAACTTTATAAGTGACACGGCCCTGTTTTATCCATGGAGGGAATTTCATGCCTTATGTTTTGAAAGTGTATGAATATTTGTACCGATGTTGTGGTTGAACTCTGCAAACTCATACAACAAGTCAGGGCTGTTCATTTTAATTGATTGACGTGCTTTGAAGGTAAATTTATTGCGAGGTGATAATCTAACATTTTTTTTAACTAAAAACAATCAAATTTCGAGTTTCAGTTTTTAATTTTAAGTAAATTTAATAGAATGATGCCTTTTCTTTTCCCTCTCTGTATAGTTAGCGTTGGATGTGTGGCATCTATGTGTGAACGTTTTAACATGTTGAAATGGTGGTTACATTCGAATGCTTGCTGCTTCAAGTGCATGTTTACCGGTGTTTAGTTGAACTAATGGGTTATTGATGCAACAGGTGCCACCTCCTTTCTCTTCACTGAATACCAATATGTTGGCATTTTCATGGTTGCTTTTGCAATCCTGATCTTTCTGTTTCTGGGATCTGTTGAGAGTTTTAGCACAAAGAGTCAACCATGTACTTATGATCCTCAGAAGACATGCAAGCCAGCTCTT
>CAODLS011384176.1:0-11195 GCA_948243855.1 Flueggea neowawraea | reverse complement strand
CCAAACTGCTACTCGAGTAAGACCAACCTCTGCTTACTCGAGTAAGCAATTGGTTACTCGAGTAAGACAACACTTCGATTACTCGAGTAAGTTCATGTGCTTACTCGAGTAACACGCTACCCAGAAATCTCCAAAGTCAATCAACTTCAGATTTCACAGATCAAAAACGATCCCAAACACCCACATTGCCAATAAACAAACCCCAAAAGTCAAATCTATGGTCAAAACCATCAGAACAACTCAACAAAGACAAGAAATCACCCAAACCCAAAATGGTTCAAATCCATTTCTAACCATCCTTAATTCCCACGAATCTAGGCTACCTCTAGATGTTTATAGACCTCCAAAGCCACGATCTAACAAAACCCTGATAACATTCTTACAGAAACAACACATACAAGAGCCTATGAACAATTATTCAAAAACCCTAATATGAGCATTCATGTAAGAATGATGGAAAATGAAGTAAAGAAGAGTTTGGAAGCTCAATCTTACCTCAAGGGATGATCTAGAATGAAGGGAACCGACAGAAATGACTCCTGGACGGATTGAGAGTGTTTAGAGAGAGAAATGCGAGTCATAGAATGAAGGAGTCGGGTGGAGATATTTATAAACCTCTGCCCAGATCCACGCTTACTCGAGTAAGCCTCAAGCTTACTCGAGTAACACGTCTCCAGGTGTTCTTCGTGTTCAACCTAGAACACGACTTACTCGAGTAACACGCTGGTCTACTCGAGTAATTGAGACCTCTCTTACTTGAGCAACACAAATCTTACTCGAGTAATTCCTCAAAGAAACAAACAAATCTTTCACTCAACACTCCCACCACAAAGGTCAAACAAGATTGAACATAACACTACAGGAAATTTGATCGCGACTCGATAGGGTATTACACCTTTAATGGTGGTGGCATGGTTGGGTCCACACACGAATTATTAAACTTGTCATTTCTTCATTAAAATTAGACTTAATACATAATTTACCCCCCAAACTTTCACGTTTTCTTCTTTTGTCACTCTAAACTTTTTGAGTGTTCAATTTACCCTCTGAACTTGTTAAAATTCTCTCAACTAAGGATTTTTTCAATGTGTTTGAATCTCAAAATCCTCTAGTTTACCTTCAAATTATCACTCCTAAACGTAGAAGGTCAAAAAAGAATAAAAAGAAGCTCCGTAATAAACTCGTGACGAATTAAGAAAAATTAGTAAATTGCCTAGTTTAATCAAGTTTAGGGGGTAATTGAGACAGTTTAAGTAAGTTCAAAAGGTAGTTGAGACAGTTTAAACAAATTTAGAGGGTAAATTGAATGCTCAAAAAATTTAGAGTGTCAGTAAAAAAAAATCGTACAAATTTAGCGATAAATTATGTATTAGTCCATAAATTATGATGCCACGTGTAGCATTCTGCAAATAGACAATGAAAAAGTGCCACAGTTGTTATTGTCAGGATGTGCGTAATTGTTTTACATCGAATTCAACCAAACCAATCTTTAAAAATTGAACCAAAGCGAATGCTTTTAAAAGGACTAAACGGAATCGAGTTAAAAGTAAAACCGAAGTAATCCATGTATAAATGTATCGCAATCCCTATGTATCTTAATTACAATCTATCATAATTAATATTATATTATTATTTTGATAGCAAAATTATAAAATTGTAAAATAGTGGACAAATATCTCTGCTATATTTATTATTTTTTAATATTTAAGATGTATCACAACTGTGATGTTAAATATTACTTTGTGCTGATATCTATTTATAGTAGATGGACTCCACTATGGAGTGAAAGATTAGAGTATCAAACCATTTGGATTATAGTTGTAAGTGCATATTTATCTATGGTAGATAGGGTTAACCTTGGTCTAATAGCTGTGTTGACATCAACCATTTGATATCTCATTTGGTTGGAAATCATAGCTACTTGAGTTTGCGACAAGCATTGCTTTGACTTTATACATATGTAAAATTTTGGTTCGGTTTTGTTTATTCATTTTGTTATGCTAAAATTGAATTGAAAACTGAATTTATTTGTTTTCTTATTCACGAGGCATCCAAATTCGGTATTCATTTTACTATTCATATCCGCTTGATTAATTTTTGTTTGCTCTAGGAGGCACTAAGAGAATTGTGCGTTTTTGCACAAGTTTTGAAATCATCGAAGGTACTTGCTACCAATTGAACAACTCTTTTAAGTTATATAAAAAAAAAAAACAGAATCTCAAAAAGTGAAGAAATAACCATACCAAATTAAATCCAAACTCAGGGCATCTCCCGTTGTTATACTTAAAATAAATATAATTGTCATATTATATCAGCATTTTAGTAAACTCTCTCACCCAACAATTATACTATTTTTTATACTCAAATATGAGACACACACTCACTTATTTTCTTATTTAATTTATTTATAATATATAATTTACAATAAATAAATTTGTTTAACATATTAATTTTACACTTTTATGTGAAATAAATTATATTTTCAAAATTTTATTTTAAATTATTTTGAATAAATTATTTATGCGAAATTTGTAGAATAATATTTCTATAAATTAGTATCGAGTAAGTAAATATTAAAACAAAAAAATTAAAAATAAATAAATACATTAAAAATAATGTAATTGAAATTGTATGTAAAAAAATGGAGTGAAGATAAAATATTTATAGATAAAAAAATAAAAAAGGTAGGTTTTTTTATATTTTAAAAAAATATTTAAAAAAATAAAAAATGTTCCACCAAAATCATACGGGAAGGTGCAGACCTTCCCGTATGATGGACCATCCACTGCCCAATGACAGTGGATGGCAACAGGGGCTCAATGTCGTTGTCAATTTCTGACACGATAACACGATTTTGTGAGATGACATAACACGATTGATTCAAATTCAATTTTTATAATGTTTTTGTCTTGTATAATGAATTGTGATATATAAATGACATGACATGATTACGACACGATAACACGAACCCCTAATTGAGCCCCATTGTGGGTGCTCTCAGTTTGGTTACATTCTGTTTTCGGTTAAAACGGATGAATGAAGTAATGAAAACCCGTAATTATTAACACATGCCTTGGCAGCTAGCCTTGTCCGATATCCAAACCAGATAACGTGTTGCTCGTGAAATTGACATTTCTTAAAGACAGTCTAGCCATATATTGATTTAGACATATGGCAAAGCTTATCACTTTCTCAAAATATATGAATTACACAATCATATCTTTTTCTTATAAACCCATATATAGTTTTCTTTTTAAGAAAGTCATATTTATATTTCCCTTGGTGCCTACCAAAAGCCGCATTTAGCCACAACAGTACTTACATGTTTGAAAACCAAGACTTGGGTCTTCCTCTACTTCCTGTTCTTCTTTAACGTGTATCTTTACCTATATATATATATAAACGTGGTAACACGGTTCCTTGATTTGAAAACCCAAGATAATTGAGTCGGAAAGTCGGTTTTATCATAACCAACCAACCGAGTCGTAAAATCAAGACAAGAAACCAAGGAAGAAACAATGGTGATTCAGAGGTTGGAGATGTGCATAGCTCTGGTGAGACTGGCACTGGAGTTTGTTGTTGTGGTTGCAGAAGCAATTGGCATAGTTATTCAGCAAAACGGTTCGCCACGTCAGTCGAACCGGTCTTTTGTTGCTCCTGTTCCTTTTGTTGGGTTTCTTCCATGAAAATTCACTCTTGTTGTACCTCATTTTGATTCCTTCATGGTGTTGAGGTTAGTTCTTTGTTCTTTTTTTTTTCTGTAGCCAGATGTGTAGAATTTGTAGATTGGCGAGTGTGAGAGAGATGAATTGTTTCGTTAATTTGTAAATTTTGAATTTTTTTAAGTTATTAAATCTCGAATCTTTATTTTCTTTGGCTTTGTATTTTCTTTTTCTTTTGATCAGTAGGCTTTGTATTTTTGTTGGTAATCTTGATGAGAGACAATGCAACGATTTTTGTCTATAGTTGTTCTGTCTTTCTAATAGATCTTCATTAGAACGGCAATGGGTTATGTAAATTAATCTCTTTTATGAAGGTATACTTCTCCGGTTATATGTTTATCTTCTCGCATTTTTTTTCCTTTTTACATTTAACTCTCGTTCAAAATCGAACTCTTCATCTCTCAATTTTTCTCTATATAGATGACTCTAATACCTATAGATACTATATGTCTATTGGCTAATTACCTTATTTAAAATAATCATATCTAGAAAATACGAATTCTCTTTTTTAATTGAAGTAGATAATTCACAAGTTAATCAGGTGCTAATTGCTATGCAAAGCCAAAACAAAATTGATGATGCAAACTCAGTTGTCTAGAAATATCATCTCCAGAAACCTTAACTTTTTCCCCCATTTTTGTAGATGCTTTGATCTTATCTTCATTTTATTTTGTTTCTTTTTCGGAATTAGGAAGTTCATATTTATTGTTCAGAAGCAACTTTATTCAAAGTCGAAATAATGAAATCTGGAGAAATATGTCTCACCAAATTGAATCAGACATAGAACTAAAAGTTTGTCTAAAATAAATGAACAACAAGATTCGTTGACGTGAATATATAATGGGGAAAACCCTAAATTTATTTTGTTAATAATAATAACAAATGGCAGCGAGAATAAATTTTAAATAGTAGTTTTTATTTCCAAGGATGTTGGAAGCTACGGCTTCACACGACGGACAGGTCACAAATAAAGTAATGCCTTTAATTACAAAAGTTTGATTTCGTTTGTAAATGATACTTAACTTGTTTTTTTAATTAACTTGGATGGCAATCTTCCTTATTTAAAGATGGGTTTTTTTATTAATAATTAAAGTTTGTACTCATTAAATTACACGTCACCACATATGAGATTTCAGAAAGAAAAAGCGTGAATTAATTATTATAAAAAATATATGCAAAAAGAAAAGAAAATAATGAAGGTATTTACTTGAAGTAATTTGAATTGAGCCAACGATTTAATTTTGAGCAACTATTTTGTATCTTGAGTTTATTTACAAAATAATTACTCTTACTCTATTTTTACAATTTAATAAGTTAATTTATATCGTTCAACCAATGAATTTTTAACTTATTAGTATCAGAATGACGTTGTAGATTTAATTCTATATGGGAATAGATAAACTAACTTATCAGAAAAACTTCTATCTTTCGACATCATAATTCTGACTAAATTTAATTTTAGATCACTAAAATTATTTTCAATATTATTAAGTTCATATTTTAAATTACTATTAAAATTTAAGGGATAATCTTGATTATATAACGTGTTAAAACATGCAGTAATTTTATAATTTTGATTGACCGTAAGGTTCAACTGCCATAGAGGAATATGGTTCAATAATAGGCAATTTTCATTGACCGTAAGGTTCAACTGCCATCGTGGATATTTTTTTTAAAGGACAAGAAAGAACGAACTATATTAAGTTCATTGAACGTACACATATATCTCTCTCCATTTCTATGCAATTATTTTTTATTATAATGATTGCAAATACATCTCGATAAAAAAAAAAAGATTGCAAATACATATTACTTTTAATTCCTTCCTTTGAATTAATTATTATCAGTGAAAAAGATAAATGCAATTAAAACCCAAGTATTTCATTTCTAGTTTTTTAATTTAATCATGATAAAGAATTTCAAGAGAAAATCATGATTTTTTTAGCAAGATATAAAACGAATAAAATGAGATTTAAATACATTTTACATTTTTTTTTATAATTATCTTTCTTTTAAGGTACATATTAGTTTTCAAATCTAATAATTAGAATGGTGGCAACACATTAAAAAATAATCAACCCATGTTTTATACATGTTCAACTCATTAATGCATTGTCACTTTTATAATCATTAAATTTAATCAAAATTTAATCTTAACCCTTAAAAAGGAAATAAAAGAGATTAGTTCAAATGAATAGTAGTCCATCCCGAAATCATACAACCTTTTTTTTGTCCTTAATATTGTTAATAAACACTTCAAAAGATCGAAACAATTATAAATAATTTTTAACAATTATTGGTGTCTGTGTGTGTATACCTATATAAGTCATTAGTACAAGAGTAAATTTCAGTTAAGAAAATTATGGATTCAATTATCAATGAAAGCAAATAAAATGACAAATAAAAAAATCGTATATTAATATTCAAAAAGCATTCGATATATTTTGATTTTTTTAAAAGATTATTTTTTATTGTTTAATTCAAATTTCAAAATTTGGACTACTCTCAACAATAATTGATTATGGCTCGCAACAATAATTGTAGTTCATATTATAATATCACGTTCTATATATATATATATATATATATTTCATTATCGAATCAATCATTTGACCAAAAAAAATAATCGAATCTAATCACGGTTCATAGCCATGGGGAAAGAATATGCTTTGTGAACCAATAAATATTAATTTTAAACTTTTTTTCCAATAATACGATAGATTATAATAATTAGCAAAATACTGAGACTCTCTTTTGTGTTGTGATTTGCAAAAATGTTATTAGGAAATGATGATTAACAAACATTATTATATACAAGTACTTTTTATGAATGCAAAAAGATGTTTGGTTATAAGCGTGGTGGATAGTTCAAAAGTGTGGTAAATAATTTTAGTTTTATCAGGTCTTAACTTTTTGAAATAAAATTTTGAGGAAATATTGTGATTGTGAATTACAGTTTTTAAGTCATTACTAAACACTTAAAAATTGTGATTGATTCAAAATACAATTTTACAATCTCAACGTAATTCTAATTTCAATGTCAAACATACACTGAATTGATCTATAGATGTAGCATGAGTTAAAATCCATTAAACTTAATAAACTCAAACTTATTTAACGTCTACGATGTAATGAATCCCATCTGAGAAATTAACAATGAATGCACAAAATTTCAATTCTATTTTTGTAAATATCCACTTATTGTTTATATCTTTTATTCTAGGTTTTAAGTTTTGCAAAAACAGACAATCTTATATGTAAATGTGAATTTTTCCTTCTTTTTTATTTTATTTTTTAAAACACCATGCCTTTTAATTATAGGCTCCTATTTTATACAAAATATGACACACACAAAGCCTGATAAATTTAAAATTTTAATTGTATAAAAAGTTGTCATCTTAGCAAGTTCAAAATGGAAATCAATCCCATTTAAAAAATTATAAAATGTAATGAGTAAAGATATGAATAGAGTACATAAGATTGTATATATTCATATCCTACTTGTATCAACGCATTAAAATATGTATGATACACGTATTCATATTTGAACTTGATCAAAGTAAGTAATACCTATATTAAATACGGCTATCAAATCATACCAAATGGCTAATACCCACTTTCATCCCTCCAAATACAAAATTGTAATATTACAAAAATCATGATAATACAAAAATACACACGAATTCAAAGCAACTCAAGTAAATTCTATGTGACTTTAAACTAATTTGAACAGTAAATGAGTGCATTCATTTTTATCAGGGTGAACAATTAACTTTTGAATTAGAGACAATTTAAATTCAACCACATTATAAACCTTTTAGCCGAAATTTATAAAAAAAAAAAACAGAAAACTATTTTATGAAAAGAGAACGGCACCTCCCAACGTTATTAATATAAAAAAAACAGAAAACTATTAGTAAAAATTTAAACCAAAAGTTGATACTCTAAGTTATAAGCTGTCTGATATTCACTAAAATGTGTTAATTATATTTGATAGCAATGTTGAAGAGATGGTTGCAGAGCTCCTTGGGTTTAGACATCATAACCATATGGTCTGACCCAAATATTTCAACCACTTCATTGGGTGGATTCTTCTGAATCATCCATAGCTGAAAATCTTTCTTCACTTATACTTGATCCTTTTCTGCAACTACAAAAACCCGTTTAACCGATCCTTATTTCTCTTTGGTTGCCACTATCTTCTTTGATTGCTCCTCTTCACCAAACAAACGACGTGGTCTCATCAATGTTGTTGCTAGCACTCAATCCTGCATTGATTCGTAAATTAGTGTTACTCAATTATTATTTTCTTCGATACATCTTTTTTTTTTAAATTTTATTGCATATATACAATGGAGGAGTTAGGTGGGGTTGGGCGAGCTCGGCCGACCCACTGTCTATCTGCGAATCTTTAGAGTATCTTTGCCGACTCTAATTACTTTATTTCATTTCCCGTCTATTCATTCTAAAGTTGACATCACCTTGGTCAAATTCTAGTTCCGCCGTTGTATATATATAATTCAATAAGCATATTAGATTTTAGAAAATATAGAAACTTAAATAGGTATCTGATAAAACTTATTATTATTTTCAAATACAACATTTTGTAGATTTTATACAATCTTTAATATTTCCTGAGATTCTTGACTCGTTACAAGAATTTGCAATGACATTATTATCATATATCATGTTATTTCAAATCAACATTTTAACACGAAAATCTCATTGTTTATCAATTTTTTTTGGGTGCAATGTTTATCAAATTTAGTCAAATGTACATCAAAAATCAAGTTTAATCAAATTTATGTATTTAAAAGCAACCTTAAGTTTTTGTTATGAGCACAAAAAATGAAATTTCCGAACATAATTATTCACAAAGCAAAATGAATATTCATGATCAAACATCTTTCTAAGATCAAAATGGCTATATAAAATTCTCGGAATAGAGTTGAGTCGTCTCTAAAATTAAAAGTCAAAAATTTGATTATCAATAAAAATAAACTATTATAATATATATATATATATAAAGTGAAATAAGCTAAAATGAGTATACTTGAATTGGGCTGAGGGCATACATTCTGAGTCTTAGATACAGTGGACCCCAAAGACGAGCGGCAGGAGGATTCTTAGGCCCATTATCATATATGAATGTGCTGTCCAATGTTGTGTTGGATTTTTAGCATGAAAACATATGCAGAATAACAAAAAAAATTTATATAATCACTCAAATAACAAACCAAGATTGATAGATTAAATAAAGATAATATCTTTACTTACATGATGAGTGTCAAATCAGATTTGATTATTCACCAATAACCTTACTTCACCTTTACCAAGGATGAACCCTTACTCTTTAGATTTGCTCCAAGTTTTGTAAAAGCCTTAGCATTAAAACTAAGATCTCTACTTCACACACACTAGATCTATACTAGAACGAGTTGAGGTGTGCTAGAACTAAAGTAAACACTTTCTAATGGTGAATATAAGGTTCGACAATGCTAGGTTAGGATGTGTTCTCTTTGAGCTGAAAATACCAACTCCATTAGGGTTAGATGTATCATCGCACCTTAGGTCTTTATATAGTGTTAAAGTGATCCTAATAGGGTTAGGATGTCTCCGAAAATCCTAATAAATCATGTCATGGCCGGCCACACTTCTCCTTTAGGTTTAGGAAGTCTAATTCCTACTTTAAGGGAAATGCTCCTAACTTTTAGGATATGCCCATTGAGCTTAATTTTGTTACACTATTTGGATCTTTATTTAACCAATCAATACATGATTAATTCATTAAACATGTCATGGGACAAATTAACATATAATTAACCGATACTAATCATATCCGAAATTCACATATGCACCTTAAGTCAACATTTGGCCTAGTTGCAAGAAGAGAGATACAACTCGTTCCAGATCTTTCGTGTGTGATCTCATAGGTTCATTCAATGTTGGCAATGAGTTTAATATACATTAATACTCATAAATCACTAGGGGCCTATAGCAAGATGTAATGACTACCCAAATTGAATGAATGTCGACTAGAGCCAACAAACCTAATTGCAACCTTATACAATCATTTACCTTTTCGATATCATGATTAGCATGAGGCATGGAACATGTCACCCTCATTTGTTCCAAAACCATTTCTTGATCTCTAAATGACATTGAATTAATCAAATAAATGATAATTTTTTTTATCATTTCATTTGGTCATGGCCATGCACTACTCGGTGTCATTTATCAAGTGGTCGGTGATATCTTCTCTCTCTTATGAGAGAGTGGTAATCCCTTCACTTCAATCATGTTTCTAGCATGATTCTTAGCATACCCAATCAAGTCCATACTTGCCCCCATTTATGGAAGGCTTTAGGCAAATGGTCAAAGTATACTAATCCTCACCTAGAATCCATAGCGATTTTAGGTCTAAGGATTTTCAGTATAAGCATTGCATGATAACTACTTATGACATATAACCATGTACTATTCTCATGAATGGATCGATCCAATAAAAAGTTCCCTAACTTGCATTTATGCCTCTGATTGATATCTCTATATCACATGACCTTGTAGAACACGGTCATCTTATAAAGCACATACTAGTCTTAGTTTGTTATCACTCTCATGATAACAATCGACTAGGGATAATTGAGAATGTTATTATTTCGAGTCTTAAGGTTCTACTATAAAATCACATATTTGACTTAGCTTAAGTAGAATAACCATTCATGGACATTTTATCAAGTTAAGTATGCACAAGAATAATAACTAGATAAAAAATAATACCTCATTTTATTTAATTACATAGATTACAATGTTATTGGGCCCTAGAGCATAACTAACAATTTCTATAAAAAAAAATACCTGAACTAGAAGTCACACTTCTCTTCTTCTTTAGCTCTTGCAAGTAGAGTTTGCAATTCCTTTTCCAATCACCCGGCTCATTGCAGCGAAAACAAACTCCCTCTTTTGTCTTGGTAACCTTTGGCTTAGGCTTGAAGGAATTAGGCTTGGATTTCCCCTTGCCAACAAACTTTGGCTTAGCCTTGCCTTGGTGCTTGCCTTTCTCTTTTTGTACGATAAGCACGTCGTTCGTTTTAGGAATTCTCTTCTTTGCATTCTTCAACATGCCTAGAAGTCCAGTGATGGACTTATCCATTTGTGCATATTGTAGTTCATGAAAAACTAGTCATAACTACTAGGAGGTGACCCTAAGATCGTATATATGGCCAATTCCTTCGCTAGAGGAGTACCAATTCTCTTTAGTTGATCAAGATGGTCTTTCATCTTGAGAATATGTGCACTCACCGAAGTACCATGAGTCATCTTGCACTCATTCAATGCCTTCATTGTCAAGAACCTTTCTTGACGGGCTTGCTCTTAGAACATTTCCTTGAGATGCCTCATCATGTCAAATGCTTCTATAGCTTCGAATTGGTTTTGCGAATCTGGGACCATGGTAGTAAGCATGAGACATGT
>CAODLS011383928.1:0-17009 GCA_948243855.1 Flueggea neowawraea | reverse complement strand
TCAATTGTTATCTAAGAAAAGCATAAGAATAATGATAGTCATTAAATCTGAAAAGTGCATTACGTTCTAATTTTATCAGTTATCTGGTCAAAAGGCCGGCTGAGAATCGGATGTTGGGTTTGTGTAGGTCCAGTTTCCACCAACAGTTCTGCAAGAAATGTTTAACAGGAGGGATTAGTGTGTTTGGTTTAGTCAAACAAACAGTTTCTTTCAACTAAGATTGCCGATATTTACCTGGATCGGTTGTTGGACCATTCTCCGACAGTCTTGACAACCTGTAACTTGGGTCAGGATAGTTAGGGTCCTCTTCAGCAACTGCTTCAAGACTGCTGCCACTGTGTCTAGATGCTGAGCCAGTCCTTTTCTTGTTGAGTCTGTGAGCAGTCAGTCAATCCAATCATGAACTTAATTCTGAAGAACCTAACAGATTCTAAAGGTAATAGACAGTTACTCTTCAAACATTCACAGGATCGTTTATCAGATGAATGCTCTTTATCATTCTGAAGAAGTTTTAATGGGAACCGTGCTACACAAACCTCAAAGGATGTTCTGAAATGCCATGTCCTGATCCTGAATTAGACATGGATCTTACTTCATCTGCTGTAGTTGTAGCGGAAAATCTCATTGTTAGCATCGTCGTGATTGATCAATTAGCTCAAAGTTTCTCATGGTGAAGAGAAAATACCAGAATTTCCAGGTGTCATAAAGTCCGATTCAGCAACCCTTGTGCCATTGTTCACAAGGTTGGGACCAAATTCTCTAATAAGAATTTCTGGGATTTCAGTTGGCACATCTTGTCCAACGGTTGCTCGCTGCTTCTCTATGGAAGCACCAAATGACTGAGAGCCAACTCCACTGTGAAGATCTTGGAACGCCTTGACATGTGAACATTCAATCAGACAGGCTACAATATATTTTTTTTGTTCTTTTCAAAACAACTCCTAGATTGATTGAAAGACTTACATTTCCAAGTTGCTCTTCATAATGTACTCTTTGGGGTGGTGATGATATTGATGGTTCTGGAGGCAGGGGTTGGGAAGTCCTTTCTGCTTTAGGATATGGAATATTCATTCAATGTCTTCTCATATAAGATCAATCTCAAAAGTATCTTGTATCTTAACTCACCAGAAGGTATGTCATGCGGTGGCCGGGTACTTCGCATCCATAGCTCCATTATAGGTGCCGGATAATGGATTTCACCTTTTGATTTATTATATAAATCGTCAATAAGTACCATGGGAGGTAGCTCCATGAGATTTGCCACCTTCCTTGTAGAAAATATATCTATGCGTGACTGAAAACAGTGTATAAGAATTCATGCCAAATTGATAGAAAATCAACAAAGTTTATAATTCTGTGAAAGAACTCTCTTCTTATACTCTTCCTTCTATTATGAAAAAGCTTTAAGAAAAAAAAAACAGTCGCAGGGAATAATGGCCACAATACTTTCTTTATTACTGTCGCTAGTCAAAATATGTTGCAGAATAAAGACTGACCTTCCTCTTCCTTCCTCTTTTTGAGACTATATCAGAAGTATTCTGAAGCCATGTCTGGTATACGTAACCAGGAATAATGGTTTGCTCATGGTCCATCGCCGGTCCTGCTTGTCTTCTTGCATTTCTTTTTATCGGTCCTTGTCTTTGCACTTCCTGCTTCAGTCACACATGGTTGGAAGTTATGTCATTTCTTCGGTTATTATTCTGAAATTATCAATCACATGTGGCTTTAGTATAACACCTGTTTGACTACCCTGCATTCATCAGATTGTTGATTGACTTGGTTTATGGGATGCTGATCTTCGATTTCATCAGCTGCTGGAGGCCACGGAAGTTAACATTTATTTACATGTTTGGAGTTTCTTATATCAGTTTTTCATAATCAATAAAAACAAATAGAACATAATGTTTTGAGTCCAACAAAGACAAAAATACCTTGGCCGGATGTAGTGACTGATACTGGGTATCAATTGTAAGGAAAACTAAGTATGTGTAGTTCAATTGAACAGAAAAACATGTTAATCCAAAACATCAACATGCAAGAAATGTCAAAACGTACGACTTTGGACACAAAATGTTGGTTCATCCAAGATATCTACAGAAAACAATGAAGATTGAATGCATCTTTAAATGTATATCAGTAGAGAACTTTGAATGTATATCAGTAGAGAAGGTTAAAGCCATTATTGATGGGAAACTCAAGATTATGGATTAGTAAAGTATATAGTTGCAAATAGTAGCTTCAATTTTTGTTCTGGGAATTTATGACACAGTTTATATTTCTGGGAGGCTTGTGGTAGCCTAATAACTGCATCTACATAGAAAACAATTACATACAGAACGCCAAAAACATCTCACACAGAAAATACAAGGTGATCAATATGTAATTGCATACAGCAACAGAAGATATAAGACATGCTTTCTTAGTCATGCTCTAGCGTTATTTCCTCTACTGACCTCCTTGAGCGTTATTTTCTTGCGGCGGAGAGGGTATAAGAGTGGTTGGAATTTCTGCACGCTCTCCTGATAAGTTCGGCTGTGTTTCCTCATCCATTTCAATATCAAACCTACCATGAAATTCCAAGATGTCAATATAATATTGCAGAGGAAACAATGTATAAATCCTTCATTCGTGCTTAAACAGTTTCACATATCAGAACCAAATTGCTAACACTGAAAAAATCAACTAATCATGTAATCAGAAAGTAAATTGCATCAATACTTGGAATTCACCTTTCAAAATGGTTGTACGTATCTGTGTTGGCTTGATATGAATCAAAATGTTCAAATAAGTTGATGTTGTCTGCATCAGCTGGGAGAAAAAAGTACAATGGGATTTAGTTGGCTTGAAAATTTTCAATAACAAATTTAATCTCCTAATTGATAAAACAAAGAAAGAGAAAGCAGAAAAAGAAAAACCTTGATGTAGTTGATGAGAATTATCTTCCTTCCCTTGATCATTGTTGACATAGACTTCATCTATGTTGTCAAGTCGCTGCATATTCAGAAGGTAAAACAGAGATTAGCTTGATTCAGTAATTCCACTGCAGATGATTTTCCTGACCATCATGCTGACAAAGTAATTCCAGAGAAGTACATATTATAATATGTCTGCCAGATAAATATTAAAATGTGATCCTTTTGTTAGCCCATTACACAACAAACTCAAAACTTGACATTTTCCTACATAATGCTCTCTCTCTCTTCCCTTCTTAGTTCTTTCAATCAATACTCTGTATTCCCTACAAAATTCTTAGACAAAAACTTAGATATAGAATTAGAAAAAGGAAGAGCATTGCTACACTCATTAAATTTATTGAATGATTGTATAGAAACATGATTATTTTTGGTGATAGGTCAGGTCAGATTGCATCAGGAGATTTTACAGAAGAAATCAAAATTACCGGAATTACCCGATTGGAAATCATAGAACTCCAAAAGAAGATCTTTAAGTATATGGGGAAAAAAATTCTTTGCAATGAAGATCTCTAAAGCATGGACAAGAAAAAATTTGCATAAACCTATCCACATGTGACATGCAAGCTAATGCTGCTCTATAAAAGCAGATTAAATTGGAGTCACATTATCAACTAGAAACAACTGCACAAGCAGGAAAAATTCATTGTTGAAAATAAAACGTTTGTAAAGTCTCTTAACGTTGTCATTATAAAGTAATGAAGACTTATCTATCAAAAAAAAAAGTAATGAAGACTTTAAATACGATTCAAGGGGATCCATTGTCTTTGGAGTTAACTGAATATTTCTAACTGAAATTCACATAATCACATTAGACTACAAACAAAATCCGTTGCTCAAAAAAAAAAAAGGAGAGAGAACTCACCTCCGCATTAATAGAGGTTTTCACCTGGAATTTCTGATTCTATTTGGGATTAACCAATAGATCAAGTCAAAGGGCATGGACATTTTATAAGGGTATATCTTTCAGAAAAAAAAAAAAGAAGAGAAAACTCGATCGGTAAGAAGACAAGAAGAACCGAAACAATTAGCAACTAAATAAACAGTTATTATTATACTAATTCTAACATCTAGCACATTCTCTCGAAGCAGAAGCCGTAACGTGTAATTGGGTATATTTATCAAACACCTACACATCAAAACATTTAATAAATAATAATGCATGTAAAAATCAGGGGAAAAGAACAACAATTAATTAGCTCTGTAAATATACAATCGCTAATTAATTAACAATTACCATTGCAAAATAGGCTGTCTGCTGGAACTCCATGGTGGTGCCAGCTGTGTTGGAGAAGTTAAGTGACGCCTCAATAGTATCTTCCACCTCTGCATCTTTCTTCTCCGGCAGAGTCACAGCTTCCTTCCTGCAACAACCCACATAAAGTAATATCAAAACTCTGTAATGTGGTTAAAATGCGCTCCAAAAATATGCTAAAACACGCCGGTGCTATAATGCACTGGAAAAACAGACTTGGCCTGTGATTTTCCTTTTGGTAGCACTGTGGGATCCGAAACGGGCTTCGCTTTCCATGCTTGGTTTATTTCAACCTGATACACACATATATGACAGACGAAAACAATCAAAATGCACGAATCAATAACCGTTTCGAACTGATTGAATTGAAAGATAGGTTTGCTTTTTGTTACCATTAAACGGGTGACGTCATCTGCGAAGAAGAAACAGAGTATTAACAATTTTAAACGAGAGAGAGTAAGAAATCAAACTCGAATGATGAAGAGAAAGAGATTAAGATAGTACCATAAAGAAGCTTCACTTTACGCTCATAAACAATAACTACTCCACCTGGAGAAACAAACATTAGAAATAAAACTCTGTTTATTGAGTTCTTTGAAACGACATTGCATGCACAAACAAAACGAAAGGACAGAATATCAACTAAGTACCCATAAGTATCCCTGAGAGACGAAGAGCCATAGGTATAGACGGATTCAATATCTCTTCGCTGCAAAAAAACAAGCCGAACACAATACAAAACGAACAATATAATCAGGAAACGACGTCGCATGTCATGAAGTAAAACAATATAAAACAGAGACAGAGAGTTATAACCAGATTTTGATGATGTTAAGCTTATCGAGCTTCCTCCGGTTGATTTTGCCGTGGAGAGTCGCAGCCATCCTTCCATTAACAACACAAAACGAACAATATAAACAATCACATGAAGACATTGCATATTTTGAAGTTTTGAAGATACAGAAGAAGAAAAAGAAAAAAAAAAGATGAATAAGATGAATCACCATATCTGGCCGAGAGGAGCTTTCCGAGCGAGTAGCTGGTGAGAGTAGAACATTCTCGATGACTAAAGCTGAGAGAGGAGAAAGCTTGGAGAGAAAGTAGCGACCGAGAGAAGCTTAAGGGTGTGTGATGACTGATGAGTGTGTGAGTATGGTGGTGGTGGTGGTTTTTAAAAAGTTGAAACGAACCAGACACACACACACTCACCCGCCATGGCAGAGGGGGAGAGAGAGAGAGAGAGAGAGCGAGCAGGGTGGGGTGATAGAGTGACTGAGGTGTTGGATGATTTTGGTGTTACAGGCGGTGTTGCGGGACACGTGTTATGCGAATGGGTTCGTAGGAGGTGACTGTGTGTCACTGGCGGGTTTTCTTTGTTGGGACTCGCTGTAACGACTTGAAGGTTTGTTTCTTGTGTAACATTTTTGGCTGTAGGGCCCACAGAATCCACTTGCTCAGCAACCTTCTGTGATCTCTCTTTTCTAATTTTCGGTTCTTCCTTTTCTTTTTCCACAGTTATCACGAACACGACCTGTCGTTTGTATGTGGTCTTTGCGTTATGGGATTGTTGAACCATGACTTGCATATAATGGGACAGACCTGTTTTCTTGTGAACATTTTTTGACATAATTTTTAGGAATTATTAAACGATTACTCGATTTTTAAACAAACTACTTAATTATTTATATTTAACACTTAGTTTATAAAAAAAAACCCTCAACAATGAGTTAGACTAGTCTAATTGAATTAATTGAAATGAATACAATTATTTTTTAAGATCAGTCTAACTAAGTTAAGTAATTCTTCATTTAAAAACCCTTAAGACTAAATATCATCCTCGATCTTCATCTTTAAGTGCCAAGTGAAAGTAATCTTGTTCGCAAAATTAAACGACGAATTCAACATAATATTTATCCCAGAAAAATAACTCCCTGATGAAAAATTGAAAAAAAAAACACTAATTGGAATCAACTGAGCAAAGTGATAAGGTATATTTCCTATTCCTATTAATATATCCGGTGCGTTTTGGCAAGTCCTCATTACTTAGCGCTAGCGTTGGCTCCAGCACCAACGAGCTACAAGGCCACTAATAGCAAACACGGTGATATTAGTTGCAGATAAACTTCATTTGGTATACAGCAAACAAAAACGGCAGAAAGATACATTGATTTGAACATTAAAAAGGTGAAATTAGCTTTGAGCGATTTAAATCACTGAACAAACCCGAGAGGAAATGAGTTACCGGCTCTGAGAACACCTTTGCGAGAAAAAGCACTGACAACGCCTTCATGAGACAAGCAAAAGTCTATTTTTGATCCAAAGAGAACAAGTCTTGGTTTAACTATATTAAACGCAATGTGAGAACAAGAGTCGACTCTATTTTAAAGAAAACAGCTCAAGTTAGCCAGAAATAAACAAGGTATAAAAAATAAGCGAACTGTGTAGAGTCTACGAACCCTCTGCACAAGGCTTTTCTTCGAAATCAAAGCCTAACTCCTGAATACTTTGTTTCCTCTGCAAGATTCTCAACAATTGAGGTGCCTCTTCAGGATATTTCGTCACAAAAAAATCCAAGAACTTCTTCTCGTTCATCACCAACACTGATAACAAAGCCACTTCATGATCCATCAAACCCTTCAAGCGCAAGACCCTTATGACCGAACACCTTGGAACAATCCTATTATGCAGGCTGTAGCTTAACATAGTTGCATTGCGAGCAACATATGCAGGCTGCAAACCCATTTTGCTTACAAGAAAATCCATGGTTCTAGAAATTCTCTTCACTGAAGGCTTCAAAACTAGTGGATTCTCTTTGAAGACAGACCAAATCTCATTTTCAGACAAACCATATTTCCGGTAAAGCTCTAACTTGGCTTTCCTTGTCCCGCCACTTGTATCAACCATCACTTTGACTGCAGTCTGAAATGTAGGCTTGGTAGGATCACAACCAATTTCAATAACATTGTTAACCCCTTGATTGAACTTGTGAGATGCAACTCCAAGAACTGTAGGAAAATTCAGAACCAAACTAGAGATATAACGTGAAGGCATTCCAAGCTCCCGTAAGTAATGCAGTCTGTAATCCAAACACTTGACGAAAGTCTGCCCAACCCGGGAAAGCCTTCTCATACTCGTAAATACTTTAACATTGCACTCAAGTACACTTTTGAGAGTGTTGTACAAAGGCACAATCAGTGTTTCTAAACCACTTGCCAGCAACTTCGGATTCGAAGACAACGTCAAGGAAAGATCAGAGCTTGAAGCCCCAACCGACTGCAGAAACTGGAGTTTCGGCAGAAGGGTTTTGTTTGCCTTGCTTAAAAGCAAGTCGGGCCATTTAATAACCATTTTGGAGATATGCGTATCGGTGAATCCATAATCTTTCAAAAGCCTAATCACTGCATCTGCATTATCAAGATTCACTAAATTAATCCGGCTAGAGACGGACTTAGCAAGTTCTGGAGAAAGACTACATGAGTTTATAAGGTAATCAGATGATCTAGCAAAGCTCTGCTCCTGTTTCAATGGTGGAACTGATAGTGACCTAAAAGCTATGGTGTTTTGAAGAAAACCCAGTTGGGTTTTTGAGGTATATCGTACAATATTTCTACAAAAAATACTCAACATTTTTAACTAACCTCGTTAGACGCTCCACTGCCAATCTACCGTCGCCCCAAAAGGCGGCAACTTTGTTGATGTAATTTAATACACGGGATTCTTCAGATCGAACAGAAAATCGACTTAACACGCACCGTTTTGACCAAGGGTTTTGCAGATACTTTGACGCTAAGTTTGGGAGGAAGGATTTGAAGGGGAGGGAAGAGTTATGAGGAGTTTTATTTTGGGGGAATTACTATGATATTCCTAAATTATAGTTGAATTTGTGATTAAGTTATTATGTTTTGAAAACACTGCTATTATGTTTTGAAAACACTGCTATTATGCTATTATATTATTATTCTTAAACACTGTTAGTTAGAATTTAATCAGAATTAACATGATAATATTTATTAAGGCACTCTCTTTTGTTCTATTAATTTTGGTGAGTTCTGACTGAATTATAGCTGACGGCGTTTAAGAGCATGGATGCAATATGAGCTTTCTTCAAAATACAATAACGTAATCACGAATTCGACTATAATTCACGGATGTCATAATAATTTTCCCTTTTATTTTTTTACAGTTGTTTTGAAAGAATAGATAGCTAAGGGGAAAGAGTTATGAGCAATTATGAGTTGTTTCGGAGGGGGTTAGATTTTGTATTGAGTTTGAATAGGCTTTTAAGGGTGGTACTACAATAAGAATTCTTAAAAATAGTCTTTATTGAGGACTTGAATTACTTAATTTCAGCTTCAATTACTTAATTTGAGGAGGTGGTTACTTAATTGTAGCTATAAAAGTTACTTAATTTTGGATGTCGTTACTTAATTTAGTCACCGATTACTTAATTTTGATCGGTTATTTAATTTTGACATGCTACTTAATTTTGTGATAAATTAAGTAATTATGACTGTTACTTAATTGTTACTGAAATTATTTAATTTAAGTATCAGTTACTTAATTTACTAAATGAATCCTCATTGAGTATTCTTTTTAGGAGTCATCATTGAGTACTCTTTTTAGGAGTTCTCATTGTAATAATACCCGATTTTTAATACTTGAAAATGAAGTATTAGAGGAGATTGAGAGTTTTGAAAGAAAATAAAATATGTTTTTGATAATTATATCCTCAAAGAGTAAATAAAAAATAAAGTTCTTGAATCAATATTTTTTATACAGACGATGACTCGCCAATTACTCCTACAAGCAAAATGGATTGAGTAAGATTATAAATATTATGGAATTGTTTTTAAATAATGGTCTTTTTTTCTATCAATTTGATTAATTCACAATTTACAATTTACTTATCTAATAAGAATTCTCTCAATTTACATGTTGTTACTTCTATGTAATTATTTTTTATACTAACTCCAACCTTAGGCTTAGTTTTTTTTGGAGTATGTTTATTGTTAAATATTTTTTTTTATAATCTAGTTTGCTAATACAATGTACCAATTTCTTATCCTATGATATTTATGAAGTTTGTTTGCAATTATTGTATATTTTGAATTATAAAAAATTTGAAGAAAAAGAAAATGCCATATAATAATGAGATTTTATTTCAATTATTCTAAAATGAAATTTAAATTTTTAAAATGTGTGTGTTAGAAAAAGCGGTACGCCCATGACGGGTGAACCGAACTCGGTCGGTCGAGGTGTGAACCAAGACCGTGAACCGAGCCAAATAGAGGAGAATCAAACTCGGTTAGTCAAAGTGTAAACCAGAACGATGAACCGAGGCCAATTGATAAGTTCAATTAATTTAGGGATTTTAAATGGGCCCATTGGACTCATTAGATTCGTTAGCCCATTTGGAAGGCTATATAAGGAGCTTTGCTCTTTCCTCTCCTTAAAAAACTTCAACATACACACTCCAAAGAGAGAGAGAGAGAGAGCTGTCCACCGGGAGAGAGCGAGACTCGACCTCCTGTCCCGAGTTCTGTACAAAACACTTGTGGCATCTAGACTACGAAACAGCCGGACATTCCCATTGACATCTCAACCGTGACTTGCGCGTAAGACCAACATAGAATTGGTCTTACTCCGCTGTTAGCTTCCGCTGAAATCGATGTTAATAAGTCGAACCTATTTATTATAATATTTATTAGTTAACGGTATGCGATTCTTTCAATGAGCATCCAGAATGTATACAAAAATGAAATATTTTAATTTTAATTTTAAAAATATTAAAATTTGACTTTTTGATATATTTTACCGGCACGTTAGAAATTAGACACGACAGTTGCTAGGGAAGAAGTTGGACGACAAGCCAAAAAGCACAAATCTCTTCCAAGTTCGGGCATTTTCTTTTTGGTTCTGAACGGCTTGCTCGGTTGGCATCTGGAAATGAGAGCCTATACCATAAACCCTTGCTCTATTTTATTTTTATGTACTTATTCCCCGGATTTATAAAAGCTATATTCGCACCCCTAAACTGTTTTTCGGATGTCTCATAGTTGTAGGTTTCTCTCATGACTGAAATTTCATGTTGAATCGACAATTTTCAAATGTCCAATAATGACTTGTGAAAATTAAATATTTAATATATCAGCTTGAATTTGAAGTAGAAAGAGCAATACCTTGCAGAATCAGTGATTACAAAATTACTAGCAATATTCATGGGCGATGCACAAATTAACTTAATAGGATAATTAATTTCATGTTAGATAAATAATTTCACATTATTGTACTCTAAAACACTTCCAAACAAAGAAAAAAAAAACTAACCCACGTTTCAGTTCATAATCACATTTTATCACGTCCGATCCCAAACAAAAACCAAAATCCACAAATGCTTGAAATCACACCTCTTAACTTATGGTCACGAAAATGCCTGAGAATTGCAGTGATTAACTCACCCGCGATTGCGCAACAGGGGCGGCAACGAAGCTTCTCGCGGCGCATGTGATCAAGTGATGGCAATAATGTATTAGTGGTCAGTTTGAGACTCAGCTACTTCACACTTTGCCTATAGAACCATTTCATTTCACTTCACACCATTTCTATTACTAAATTTTTAATTCTCATTTTTAGGCATATCAACAATTTACTTAAACAACATTTAAACCAAAATTCTCCTTTTATTACTATTTTTTTTTTGTATAAATGTCAAATAAAGAAAGAAATATTTGATAAAAACCGGAGAAACTCCGGCTTTTATATATTAATATATTGATTTGCAGATATTTTGGAAAAGAAAAGTGATCGTTGTACTCCATTGATTCATAAAAAGCTCATCTGGCAGCTCATGGAGAAAGCTTCCGATGTGAAAAAGAAATTCGGAGAGCCGTTTCTCAAGCTTTCTGAAATGCAATTGTGGAAGCAAAGCACCATGGCAGCAAGCATAATATACTAAACACAAAACAGGTTTACTGATGTATCTAAAACAGCTGAGCTAATTTGATATGTTCAAAATGGATTCAATGATAAATTTATCTAACTAATTTATAACAATAATAACGTAATTTATATAAGCTGAATAGACTAATTTTGAGGATATTAAACAATGAAGTCAATTTTGAATTATTGTTAAATTCTATTGCTTACGAATTTAACGAGTAAAGTCTTTCCATTGTTCAGACTATGTTCATAATTTGAGCTTCAAAATTAAATTCAACATCAACTCATAAATTGCCAATTAAATCGAATACCAAACAGACTCCACCTTATGACTGTCCAAATTGAAATCCTTGATATCCTAATGGGCTACTACAAAATTCAGAGCTGAATTTTCCATCTTCAATCTGTGAATCCTCGCACACAAATCCTGAAGACCATCATCAATCCAATCGGATAGTACTATAATGAGAATTCTTAAAAAGAGTCATCATTGAGAACTCGAGTTACTTAATTTCAGCTTCAATTATTTAAGTTGAGGGAGCAGTTACTTAATTGTAGCTCTAAAAGTTACTTAATTTTGGATGTCGTTACTTAATTTAGCCACCGATTACTTAATTTTGATCGATTACTTAATTTTATGATAAATTAATTAACTATAACTATTAATTAATTGTTATTAAAATTACTTAATTTAAACTTCAATTATTTAATTTATTAAAAGAGTCCTCGTCGTATCAATATCTCAATCCTTATCTTTAAGTGCCAAGCAAAAGTAAATTTGCCGGCACAAATCTCTAGTGAAAGGTGCAGAACAAAACCGATATTCACAAAACCGAGTATCATTCCTGCACCTAACACAATTTTAAAGCTGCAGATAAACTTCATCTGGTCTACAGCAAACAAAAATGGCAGGAAAAAAAAAGAAATTAAGTTGAATGTGAGACATGGTGAAATTACATTCTGAGCAATTAAAATCACTGACCAGCTCTGGGAGGAAACGAGTTACAGACTCTGAAAATTCGTTCATGTGACAAGCAATGAGAAGTAGCCTTAGCTAAACCATGTCTAAGGCAGTGCAAGAATTGCATTAGAAGACTGTTAATTCAAGCAAACAGCTCAAGTTAGCCAGTAATAAACAAGGTGAATACGCATACTGTCTACAAACTCTCTGTCCTGGCCTTTTCTTTGAAATCAAAGCCTAACTCCTGAATACTCTGTTTCCTTTGCAAGATGCTCAGCAGTTGAGGTGCCTCTTTTGGATATTTCGTCACAAACAAATCCAAGAACTGCTTCTCATTGATCACCAACACTGTTGATATAACCATTTCTTGTTTCAGTAAACCCTTCAAATGCAAGACCCTGAGGACTGAACACCTTGGAATAATCCTATTATGTAAACTGTACGTTAGAACAAATGAATTACGAGCAATATATGCAGGATGCAAACCCATTTTGCTTACAAGAAAATCCATAATTCTCTTAATTCTCTCTACTGAAGGCTTTAAAACTAGTGGACTCACTTTGAAGATATACCAGATATCATTTTCAGACAAACCATACTTCTGGTAAATCTCTAACTTGGCTTTCCTTCTCTCATGACTTATATCAACAATCACTTTGATTGCAGTCACAAATGTAGGCTTGGTAGGATCACAGCCAATTTCAATAACCTTCTTAACAGCTTGATTAAACTTGTGAGACGGAGCGCCAACAACTTGGGGAAAATGCAGAACCTAACTAGAGATAGAACGAGATGGCATTCCAAGCTCTCTTAAGTAACCCAATCTGCAATCCCCGAAAGACGGCAACTTTCTTGTTTTGATACACCGTATTCCTGAGATTGAACAGAGAATGGACTTAAAACGCACCGTCTTGACCAAGGGTTTTGCAGATACTTTTGGAGATGACAGTTGCAAGTAAAGAAGTGAGACGAAAGACCAAAACGCACAGTTTCTTCCAAGTTTCGGCTCTTGTTTTCCCCCTTAACGGCTGACTTGGCGGCAATAGGCCTAATTGGCCCATTTTGTCTTTCCCCATGTCCGTATCTTCCCACAAAATTGACAACTCCAACACCATTCTTGTCTTCTTCTTGCCGCCACCATTCTATCACGAGCCCCACAACCAAGCTCACCTCACATGCATACTCACTCACCAAAAAATTAGCCAAACTTTCCGAAACTGAAGATCTCTTTGAATTCAAACTCAACACCAAATGTCGAGCCACAATCCACTTAACCTCCCTCACTCCCACCACCCCAATCGCCTTCAGAATCCAAACTTCCTCACTGCACAAGTTCCTCGTCATCCCTCCCAACGAATCATCCCTCCTTTGTCCTCCGCCGCCTTCCAGGTCATCCTCAAACCCCAATCCCACCTGCCCTCCTCCTTCCTTCGCTCCCCATCGGACCGGTTTTTAATCAAGATAGCTCCAACCCGAAGCTAAGACCACTTCACGCTGGATGAGTATAAGAGTACTCAGGATTTTAAACTGAAAGTGTTTTTTGTGGGGCCATTTCTTCTCCGCCATGCTGTCAGTATTGGTGATGTGGACACAGTTATGAATATTTTAAAGAGGCAGAGGTCTGTTCTTGCTGACCTGTCACAACGGGAGGCTGAGTTGTTACTCCGAGTTGCCACCGAGTTGGATAACCCGGAGGGAATGGTAAACTTGCTTCAAGAAGCCAGGTTGAAGATTGACGCACGTGTCCAGTCTGACGTGGCTGGGTGGTCCCGGTGGGAGGTGACAAAGGGTTAGAGCTAGTAACACGTGGCAGTAGCGTTTGATCGGACGGAGGAGGCTGCGGAGTTGGTGAAGGGGTACGGAGAACCGTTGGATTTGAGGGATAAGGAGGGACGGATGCCGTTGATTTTGGCGGCGAGTAAGGGAAGTATTGGGTGTGCTAAGGTGTTGCTGGAATCGGGTGCGGATAAGGACGCGAAGGGTAGAGATGGAAGGACGGCCTTGCATAGGGCTGCGGGGAATGGTGACCGTCGGATGGTGGAGGTGTTGATTGAGATGGGTGCGGACCCCACTGTTTTAGATGATCGTGGCCGTTCAGTTTTTGATGCTGCTGGTGACAAGGGACATGTAAGTTTGACGATTGATCAACTATGCCTGTTACTGTTTAGAATGATAACAGAATCGACAACATTTCAGTTAATGGCTCCATGCTTAGTTTCACATTCCCTCTGCTGTAGTTTCAAAATTTTGCATGGATGGTATTGCAGGATGAGATTGTGGAAATCCTGGAACGCAGAGAACAAGTGCTAATGTCAGCAAGGCGAGGTGAATTAGAGCTTCTTGAATCATTGCTACGAAGTCGGGCAGTTGCAAGTTACCGTGATCAGGATGGTTTGACAGCATTACATGTTGCAGCAATCAAAGGTTACAAGGATATCCTATCATTACTACTTGAGTTCGGGGTAGAGTTGGACTGTCGGGACAACCATGACCATACCGCATTGCATTTAGCGGTGGAAGGTGGCAGCATGGATACAGTTGAATTGTTGGTTAACAGAGGAGCAGATGTAAATGCTCGGAACAAGCTTGGCGCCACGCCTTTACACATCGCCAATGTCATTGCTTATGCTGATCTCTCTCAGGCTCAGCTTCTTATATCCAGGGGAGCCTCGTCTCCTCCTGTGACGACGAAGACGACCAGAACCATGGTTTCATTATCAACACTATCATTGGTATAGAGGCTGTTTCGCACAACTTGCACAACTTAATTTGTGATGGAGCAGTTACGAAAATCGATCTGCTGATTTTGCATCTTGATTAGCAGGTGTCTACTGTTAAAAGAGCAGTGTATTTATCAGTTGATCCAAATGAGTGAAAGAATAGAACTGGTATCATGAAGAATGATTATTTCGGCATTTTTTCGGGTATGTAGCCAAATATTTTTCAGGGCTCGAGTTCGAATTGAGGAGTTCGTACCATTCCACTATTCTATCTTTAGATTGGCGTTCTGAAAATTACAGCATTATTCTCTAAATAAATGTATTTTCAGATTCTAAATGTTTTTTAAGATTCAATCTTCTAACAGATAAAATTAGTGGATAAATTAATGGTTGAACAAACATTACACTTAATTTATGAATTTCAGCTAATTTAATTTAACAGTGAAATCAATAAATAAAAATCCTGAATAAATTATTGAAACATAAAACCAAGGTCTAGCAAGGACTTGCTAAACTTGAGAACATTTTATACAATGGAAGAAGTACTAAAATGGAATGATGAATGTCATATTTGAGGTTCAAGGGTGTCACTTTCCTCGTACCTTCCATATCTACCCTTCTCATTGCAAGACCATTTAATGAAGAGTGTGTCTGTACAAGCTGAGTCTTGCTGTTGTATTCCATGCTAGATGTTTGCACTCTCTCAGAACTCGATGAGGACACTGCATTTATGTACAAACAGAAGACTTTTGTCCATCTTAAACTCAACCCAGATATGAGAATAACCAAACCCAACAACGGTCCTGTTTTTATTTTCACCACGTTTTCCATTCAGTAAGCTTGGTTTAAGGTGATCTGATGACAGTTCAAAAAACTTGGTTTTATCCATCATCCTTTGGTTTGGTTTTGAATTGAACCAACGGTTTGTTCGATCCTGCATGAAAATTTGCAGAATCACAAACGTGTCTAAAGTTCAATTCCCCACCAGCACACCTGTTCTTCTATGCTCTTCTTCATAAACACGTGTTGTTGCAGCTCCATTGTCATGCACATGATCCCCACTAATTCACCATTGTTTGATTCATCATTCCTTTCAAACTGATAACTAATACTGTCAAAGAGTCCATTATAAAAAAGTGTACAAACCAAATTTAAGCCTGACAAATTTTGGTCTGAATCAAAGAATTAATCAATCCCTATGCATGCAAAATAATTCAACCAAGTAACACGTGCTATAACAATCTGGAATTGCCTATCATGCCATTAACAAGACCATTTCAATACAAATCACATGCCTGACAAAAAGGCACATGGTTTCCATGATTCACCATCTTAATATGTCTCGCATTTTACATTGCAAAACTCATCCAAACACTTTTGTAAACACAAAATTTCTACTTCCACAAAGACGAAACGAAATGAAAGAAATCTCCATGTTTGATCTCTTCCTCATCTTCACCATCTCCTGTCACTGACCACTGGTTCTTTCTCTCAGGACTCGGACGAATATTTCGAACTAACTAGACCTGATGTGTCTGAGTATCGGATCCCATCATGCACACATCAAATAATCAACACCACTTTCACTAACGCCACCTTTTCAACCCCTTACAATCCACCCTCCGACTGCCCTCCTCCGTGGTCACTCGTGGTACTTGAACTAAGCGCCGCCGGGGCTGGAAATGGCCTCAAAGACGACGGGTCGTATTGCATTTCAGGGTTGTGGCTTGGAGGTTCAGAGTTGCTGAGGACAAGCACACCCCAGATGGACAGACCAAATAACTCATCAAGAAACTTGTGGAAGGTGAAGAAGGACATTACTAAGTACTCCTCGTTGCTCCAAGCAAAGAATCTTCACTTCACAATGGTGCTCAGAAACGTTGTTGAAGATGCTTATGTTGCTGGTAGTTACAATATAACTGTCAGTTTCTTGTTCTACAAAACTGCTTCCCCTGCACCAGCAGTTCCTGTTCCATTGAACCTTGTAACAGATGAATTTGATGAACTAGAAGAAGAGGCGGTAGAGGTAAATGAGAATTCAAAGAAGACAAAGGGTTTGTATGAGAAGCCTGCAGATATGGTGATTCCAATATCCAGTGGTGGGGATGGTGGGTTTTGGTTCAAAATTAAGAACCCAACAGACAGACCGTCAAAGAAAATCT